>JAJKFI010000057.1:4771898-4814207 GCA_029204185.1 Lerista edwardsae | reverse complement strand
TATTATTATTATTATTATTATTATTATTATTATTATTATTATTATTAATTTGTATCCCGTCTTTCTGCCCGAAGGCACCCAAGGCGGCTTCCAACAATTAAAATGCAATAAAATTGTGTGTAATGTTAAAAACAATAAACAATATTTAAAACAATATTAAAAACAATTAAAAGTATAAAACAGCCAACCCCGTGGATCATAAAAGAGGATGTAAAAAGCCAGCCAGCCTGTCAGCAACTAAAAGCCTGCTGGAACAAAACGGTCTTCAGCCCCCGCCGAAATATCGCCAAAGAGGGGGCAGTTCTCAACTCTAAGGGGAGGGCATTCCAATGTTGGGGGGCCACCGCTGAGAAGGCCCTATTCCTGGCCGCCATCCCTTTCACCTCTCTTGGTGGCGGCACAGTCAAAAGGGCCCCCCCAGATGACCTTAGAGTATGGGCAGGATTATATGGAAGGAGGCGGTCCCTCAAATACCCTGGGCCCAAGCCGTAAAGGGCTTTAAAGGTCAAAACTAGCACTTTGAATCGGGCCCGGAAGGGAACCGGCAGCTAGTGTAGTTGCCAAAGCAACGGCCCGACAGAGTCGAACCATAAAGGGTATACTCTGCATGTCATAATACAGAATCTGTCATAATGCATCATTATGACATCATTGCCTCAGGACATGACATATCAGCTGAAGTACACCCACACACATACATACATTCTCCCCCCGCGTACCCCCATCCACGGGGGTGCGAGGGGGGCCTGACCCCCGCAGCGTTTGTCGGCAGACTGCAAGGTGTCCGTGCCAAGTTTGGTGTCAATGGGTCCAGGCGTTGCAGAGCCTATGCGGAACGAACACACACACACACACACACACACACCCTTTTATATATAGAGATAGATAGATGAGTCAGTTCAGTAGTTCAGGTGTCACCATAACTTGATATATGTAGTTGTTTTAAAACATGTTATCTCATGTTTCAGACACATACTTAGCTATACTGCCTGAAGCAAACATGATATTATCCTAAAGGAAAACAAAGAAGGAAGCAGCTTCATGCCATTACCAGCATAACCGTACAGTACCAACCATACAAATGAATGGAGCAGTCCAGCTCCTTATACCAGCAACCCTCATAGACTGAGCCCAGTATTGCAACATTTTCACTGCCTTGAATGACTGAAAGCCTTGTGCAATTCATTTTTACCGCACTCTTAAAGTTATATAGAGAAAGCACCAGCTAGATTCACTGTAGCAAGATATTCTGCAGTTGTGGTGATGGAGGAAGTTGATGCCTTAACCAGGAAAGATGACAGTTCCTTAAGTTCGCTGGACTTCAAACGTATCAGCTGATGCCAAAGCAGAAGCAAATCCACAAAAGCCAAAGAGAAATTGTGTCCTGTGTGCTCTGTGCACAGCATTCACAAAAGGTGACCCGTTGCATTCTGGATCAGCTAGAGCCCTGCACAGTTGTCAGAGGACCCACAGTTGTCCTGAGCCACAGTTTGGGAGCCACTGCTTTAGGTGCCTAAAGAACAGCATCCTTTGCCTTGAGCAGGTGTTCTGAGCTACTGTGCATTTAAGGAATGACGAGGCGGCCTCCTTCAGCACTGCGGACAGCTCCCCTCGCACAGTGAGGCCGTCTTCACACTGTGGCTGGGCTCAGCCCTGCTTCTGCTGCGAGGGTGTGCAGTGCGCACGAGTCCGGATACCAGGCTCTTGAGCTTCTCTGGTCCTGGAAGCGTAGCACCGTTTTTCACCTCCCTCCGTTGTGAAAATTGTCTGAGGTGTGTAAGGGAGAAGGCAGGGAAGAGGGTAGTAGCGTAGGGTGCTGGCATGCTCACAGGGGCTCTTGTTGGCCATTGTGCCGGCAGCCGCATTGTGTGTGGGAGAGTGAGAACAGATAAGAACATAAGAAGAGCCCTGCTGGATCAGGCCAAAGGCCCATCTAGTCCAGCTTCCTGTATCTCACAGCGGCCCACCAGGTGCCCCAGGAAGGCATGAGACTACAAGATGCTTGCATCCTGTTGCCACTCCCTTGCACCCGGTACCAGTAGCCCACCACCTTTGTAAGGAGGTTGCACAATCCATCATTGCCTATAGCCCACGATGGACCTTTCCTCCAGAAATCTGTCCAATCCCCTCTTGAAGGCATCAAGACCAGATGCCATCACCACCTCCTGTGGCAAGGAGTTCCACAGATTAACTACCCGCTGGGTAAAAAAATACTTCCTTTTATCTGTTTTAACTCTCCCAACCCTCAGTTTCAGCGGATGCCCCCTGGTTCTGGTGTTTTGAGAGAGGGAAAAGAACATCCCTCTATCGACTCTATCCCTTCCGTGCATTATTTTGTATGCCTCAATCATGTCCCCTCTCAGGCGCCTTTTTTCTAGACTGAAGAGCCCCAAACGCTGCAGTCTTTCTTCATAAGGAAAAAAGAAATAAAAATAAAAATTTCAGATAAAAAGAAATGCCGTTTTACCCAGCAGGTAATTAAACTGTGGAACTCCTTGCCAGAGGAGGTAGTGATGGCATCTGGCCTAGGTGCCTTTAAAAGGGGATTGGACAGATTTCTGGAGGAAAAGTAAGCTATCGGGCAGCCCAATCCAAAATAAGGCCGACATAACAGGGCTGTATCCTAAAGCCCATTAGGAGGCAGCAGCAGCGAAGTGCATGCCAAGGGGAGATTTTCCCCTTACACCTGCGTAAGCCCCAGTTATCCCAATGGGCTACTCGGATCTGCACCTGCTGTTTTGCAGGCAGGAGCAGCCCGAATCGGGGCTGCTGAGGCTGGGGACGGGGTTTAGGATTTGGCACTATGGCCGTTCTGCGTCACAACTCCTGACTATGCCCACTGTGCCACCCAGTTAAGCCCTTGGCAAGCCCCAGTGCCAACTGCGTGCTGCCAACGCTCGACCGGCACAAGGCCGGTGCTGCTGGCAGTTGTAGCGATGCCCGAGCATTGGTGCTGTCCAGCATTGCGCCAGTCCAGCACCGTACCACTGATGCCCTTCTGGCACGTTTGCGACAGCGTTCGGCCTGCGCAATGGGGGTATACGATTGTGCTCTCAGTATGCCAGATACACAGTAGTGGTTATGAGATGCAGGTGTCTTGTGTGCTCTCTGAGGCATCTGGTGGGCCGCTGTGAGATACAGGAAGCTGGACTAGATGGGCCTTTGGCCTGATCCAGCAGGGCTCTTCTTAAGGCCCAGATTGGGTTGCCAGTTATAACAGCTCCCTCCGCACAGACAGGATAGAAAATTCTGTTTTATGTACCTCATTTTTACCTCAGAGGTTTACCTCAGAAATTTACCTTAGAATGCCAGGTGTAAGGGAGTGGCCACAGGATGCAGGGATCTTGTTGTCTCGTGTGCTCCCTGAGGCATCCGGTGGGCCACTGTGAGATACAGGAAGCTGGACTAGATGGGCCTTGGGCCTAATCCAGCAGGGCTCTTCTTATGTTCACCAGCGGAGCCACCTCCACCCTGCATGGGACTAGAGGATAGGATTGGGCCATCATCAGGGGTCTGTGCAGATGCAGGAGCTTAATAACCCAACAAAAAGCAGAAGCAGTTTAATATTTAAAGATATTGTAAAACTTGTGTTTTCACAAAGGTTCATGTTTTAATCTCTGGAAGTCTCTCCTAATCAGTGTCTCGTCTTTTACGTGTGCCAAGAGTCTTTCATTCTAATGGGATAATCCTTTCACATCAAAATAATACTCTTCGTGGCACCTTCAGAATCACCAAAGACAAACTTGTCATTTTGGTTTTCAAGTGCCAGCATTTCTTTTCTGCCTCCACTGAAACAAATCTTATAATCCAAAAATATCTCAATGACGCTAAATGTGTGCTTCTAACACATTTTTCCACTTTGAAAATGCTGATGTTTTTAACTTGAATTTACTTGGCAGGTATAATTTCCATAAACCAGCTTGCAAATGTGCATGGTTTTACAGAAAATTTAACTACGCATCAGAAAGCATTTTCATACCAACAAGTGTATGTTTGATTTAGAAGGATAAACACCTTGATTTGTTCGCCGTGTAGATAAAAGGATGAGATCACAATTTCGCTTGAGGAGTGGAAAGCAAACGAGTCAAGCCTTTTCATTTCTATTAGAGGGGGAATGACAGTGATATAAACCGTAACCTTAATCATGTTTATTTGAAGGCAAGCGCCACCAGCATTCATGACCCTTTAATTATGCGTTGGGACTGGGTTAGGACTGGGTAGTTAACCCAAGCATAAGGGCATCGGAATTACCACATAAGGTCAAATTGTTGATCTGTCAGTAGTAGCCATCCACAGAGAAGTAGTAGCCATCCACAGAGAGGTTCTCCAAGTAGCCATCTTGGAGAACCTCAAGATGCCCTGTCATTAATTTCAACCATTGCAGGTGAACCCCAGTGGCTATCACATTAGCCTGTTGCATTTAGGTCTGTTGTTTATTCTTTATTCTGCATAATGAGATGAATTTGTACTTCAGATCTGCAAGGGAACAAGCATTCCCTGACCTTCACACTTGCCTCCACGGCTGCTCACCCACCACAGAATGCCGTTCACACCCTTCATGCATGGTTGCATCAGCCTGGCTAGGATTTGGCTGTCAGTGGCTAACAGCTCAGTCCCATGGCCCGTTTACAACTGTTCCGTCACAATGAATGGTGCGCCGCTGTTGAGTGCCTCGGAGCTGCTGGCACAAACAGCTGGCAGCCCTACGTGCCCGCCACCAGGAGACTTGGCCCTGCCAGAACAGGTAAGGTGGTGATGGGGGCCAGCCACGGTCAGCTCAAGGGAGAGTCTGGGTGGTTCCCATCAATGGCACTGTGTGCCACGAGGCTCTTTAGTGCAAGCTGACATGGCCTCTTCCGCTCCTTGGAGGAGACCCATAGGTGACTAAGCAGCCTACTGGAAGACTGTCTGGTCCCCAACACCACCACAGTGTGCAGCGTGTGGCTGCATTATATGGACTGATGGGGGATCGGATTTGGCCGGATGTGTTCTAAAAAAAGAATATTGAGGCAGAACGACTATCCTCTTGGGTACCCTGTCTGTGCTTTCTCCAGCTCTTCTGCTCCTTGTTGTCTTGTTGCTCCCTGAAGCATCTGGTGGGCCACTGTGAGATGCAGGAAGCTGGACCAGGTGGGCCCCCTTTGGCCTGATCCAGCAGGGCTCTTCTTAGGTTCTTCTTAGGTTCCTTTTGAGGATGTACTAAGGCTGAAATTGTTAAATTTATGCAAGTCTTACGAAGCTTTTGGTAATTCCTTTTGGTTATGAAAGAACACAATGGCATGGTTTCGTAGTCGGAGAATTTGGTCTCTGTATCAAATAAGTAACTACCAGGAGTTACTGAGACTCTGTTCTATGGTTGCAGGTAGACAAGGGTTGGAATAATACACAGAGATGGGCAGCCCGATCCCAACCCGCGCTGGGAGGCCAACTGGGAAGGGTTGGGGATGGCTGTCACACAACTTAGAGTAAGGGGAATTGATTCCCCTTAGCCCATGTCACATGAGAGCCCTCTCAATAAGCTCCTTGGATCTGCTCCAGCGAAATTGCTGATGCAGATCCAAGGCCATGTAAGGCCAACTGGGCTGGGGACGGAGTTTGAATGTGGCCTGTTTCAGCCTGGCTGGTCCTGTCCGCCTTCCCCCTACTGTGGTCCAACCTCTGTGATGCCCTCCCCTGCTCTCCCGAACCACCCTTGCCAGCCTCCCTCCGCGAGCCTATACTTACCGGTGCAGGGAGGCCAGCACACATCCTTGCATTGGCCTCCCCAACACCAGTGTGGGCGCAGATTTGCCTTACTCTGCATTTGTGACACACCTGAGCCGGCACAAGGAACTTACGGAAGCCTAACTCCAGTATTGCGCTCCAAAAGACCTACAAAAGGAACTATTAAAGTCTCCTGAGAATATTTATCCATACGTGTTTTTGAATTGGTTGAACATTTGGATTTTTATGCCATCCCCTTTTAATTCTTTTACTGGTGTTGGATGTTGCTTTTTTATGCTAGTTTTCATTCAAAAACAAACTCGCATGGCAAGTTATTTTCTCTGTTGCATCTGAGAAAACCAGGACCACTTCTCTTCACATTATAAATCTTTATCATACTTTTTTAATATTAACAAACTCCTGTTTGCTCTTGTGTGTGTGTGTGTGTGTGTGTGTGTGTGTGTGTGTGTGTGTGTGTGTGTGTGTGTGTGTAGAATTATTTCCCTTTTTTCTTTGGCTACTTTGAATTTCCTCTTTTTTTTTTTGTACAAAATGTGTGAGTGAAACTGAAGTCTGCAGCCTTCATACCTGTATCCGTAGTAGTCTGTAGGGGTTAGTCATGCTGAAGGCCTGGATTTCCTGGGTTGGACTGACCCTGTGCTTTACAACCAGGTTCTAGTGCAGGGAAGGCCTGTCTGGAGATGTATTAATTGGCTCGCAGAAGGCAGATGATTCTCTTCCAGCTGGTAGGAAAGTTTCTTGTGTTCCGTAGAGCTGCCAGAGAATGTTAACTTGCTGCACTGAATACCTCCTATGCGATCTTTCCGTCAATTTGCTGTGCGCTGCCTTCTCCTGCTCCTGCAACTTGCTTGCCGAATTCCCTCTTGCTCTGACAGATGCTTCTAAGTACTTGACCTTTGCATCCTTGTAGCTCAGAATTATATAGGAGTTGGGAAAGCAGCGCAAGTGGTTCCTGTCTCTGTTTTCTCTGCTTCTATTGTGATGTCCAAATGTCACAAATCTTGCCAAACAAGAACTCCAGAGAATATGGATCTTGCCGGAGAGGAACAAGAGAGGACTCTCGTTTAGGGTTGCATCCAAAGGCCAGAAGCCAAAGAGCCACTTTAGATGTGCTCACGGCTGTGAGCATTTGGGGCAGTGCACTTCCCATGGAATTTTTGGACTACCAATCACAGAACGCAAACACACCAGGAATGCCGGCAGCCGTTTTTGGAGCTCCCCTCTGGTTCAGAACCGGTTCACTGCGTAGGCGGAGCAGCTCCCAGCTCAGGGCCAGCCTGCGCCAGCGCAGACAGACGGGGCACACGACCGGTGCTGCAGCCAATGCGGGTTAGGAGCTGGCTGGGCCGGAGGTCCCCCGAGGGGAGGGGATCTGTTTCCTGTTGCCCCAAGCAATGCCTCAGCCTGCTTGGATCTGTGCCAGCTGGAGAGTTGGTGCAAATCCAGGAAATCCAGCCTAGCGCCAGGAATGGGGGTTAGGATAGGGCAGGCCTCTGCTGTGACCTCCCACTCCTGCCCCCCCCCAGAACACCCTCCCCCCCTCCTCTACGCCTTGCGCCACTCGGCACTATCCCTGTCTGCGCTCACAGGCCAGGTCTGAATGCAGTGCTGGTGGCTGGCGCAGGCTCTTCCGTCGGCGCTTCTTGCTCGAGAGTCAGTGGGGTTGCGCTGTCAGGTGCCACAGCCTCCGTGGGCCTGAAACACTGAGTCCAAGTGAACGGGCTTTAGAACGTTTTGAGTTCATGAGCGACGCCTGGAATCGCCGTGTCCCAGAGCCACGTCTGACGACACCTTCTCGTTTCAGTCCTATATGGAAGACCACTTGAAGAACAAGAACCGCCTGGAGAAGGAGTGGGAAGCGCTTTGCGCGTATCAAGCTGAGCCCAACGCAGCCACCACTGCGCGCAGGGCAGAGAACGCCCCGAAGAACCGCTCGCAGGAGGTCTTGGCATGTACGTATGGCTTGAACGGGACCCTTTTACCTTTGCCAACTGCTGACAGATGCTTGCTGATTATTTTTTAAAAAAGTGAAGAAGTGTGTCTTTGAATTTGCAATTGGCACATCAGTAAATATTAGTATAGGGTATTATCTCACCATATAGACCAAACCTCTCCTAGCAAGTGTTGCTTGCAAAACATGTGGCCACTTTGCAATACTTCTCCCTTTAGATTTTACTAGACCAGTTACATTTCGACTCCTTGCCTGCCTAGTCCATGTTCACAGTTAATGCAGTCTGCTGCATCTACAACTTTAAATAAGGACTTCTGGGGGTTCTGGACTCTCCTGGGTGGGGGGTTTTCTCAGAAAGTCCCCCCAATCTGGTTCCATTAGCCTAAAATGGTGTGAGCAGATAGAACTACAAATCTCTCCCTTCAGCTACAATTCCAATAAAAAGGCAGAAATGGATCCATAAGCAATAATTAGGCACTATTCCCATTGATTAGCTTAGATTCTCCCTGACCGCATCACTGAAATCAGTAGGGACAAGTTAGTCACGATTAAATTAAGAATGCAATCCTAACCTGGAGTTAAGCCAGCACAGTTTGGATGGCACCGTAAAGGATGTTTGGACCACTCTCTGAGTTAGAGAGGCCAGCAGACAGACATGCGCAATCCTCCCTGACTCCGAGAGTGGTCCAAACGCACATTACGGTGGCCCTGGTGCTGGCCAAACTTTGCTGCCCTAACTGTGCCAGCTTAACTCCAGGTTAGGATTTCAGTCTCATTAAAGTCAACAGAAATTAGTCTTCATAACTGTCCCCCCTTCACCCCAGCGCAATATCTTTTCTATTTGCTGGTGTTTCTTCTGCATCTTTTTAGACTGAGCCCTTTTGGGACAGGGAACCACTGGTTTTCTCTGTGAACTGCTTTTGTGAACTTTTTTTTTTTTTTTTTGGCTGAAAAGCAGTATGATGATGTTGATGACTAGATAAAACAAACCAGTCGATCACACCCATCTGACTGTGCGAAAATCAAGAATAACAAAAAACATTCTTTGGACATAACCCTTTCTCTTCTAAAGGTCTGTCGCACCAATACTCTTGCATGTGTTACATGTGACAGTCACTCTGTGGAGGTGACAGTGATGAAGACATCTTCCTTTGCCTCCACAGTGTGAGCAAATTGTCATCCAGGGGATCTACTCTGAGCACTGTGGGGCCTTTTAATTCTAACTCACTGGTGGCCTGTTGTGACTTGTTGGTTAATGCCCGCCCGATAAAATTGCTCACATCCATTCTAAGTGAGGCTGTGCATGAGAGCTGAGTCTTTGGCTACGCCTTGGGCTTATCTTGCTGGCAAAGTATCCTGGCTTGTTTAGGAGAGGGTGCTTGGAGGATTGTAGCCAACTATCTGCCCCTCTGAACTCTTGTCCATCTTGGTGGCAAAAGCAGGCAATTGACGGTGTGGACAGCAGAAAGTGTGAGTGCATCTTCGGAGGAAAGTAAAGTGCAATCTGTTTTGTGGTGCAGCCACTATTTTTTAAAAAAATCCTGCATGGATGCTGCTGTACTTGATAATTGTCGTCCAGCCTCCAGCTTGCCATTGCTATACAAGGTGCCAGAACAACTGTGACTTTTGCCATGTGGTTTTGCAGTTTTAATATGGCGATCTGGTTGCAAATCCATGTGGATATTTGCATCTGTGGTTTGCTTTGCCATATAGTTTCACCAAAGATCACCACCACCACCAGCAGCGGTTCCAGTCTTCTCCCCTTGGTTCAATTCGCATTTGATAAGGAATTCACATGGCCACGTGTTAGGCTTGTGGGCTCAGGAGTAACCCCGAATACCGCCACAAGATGATTGGCGCAGGCGGGGGACGGACTTGACTGAGATTTCCCAGGCGTGAACAACTCAGTTCTCTAAACGTTTTGATTGCACTTCCAAATGGAAAACAACCCTGGAATAAATCCCAAATGAGAGAATTCTCACACAGTGATGGTGTGATACATTATACATTTCCTGAATGATACAGATGAGCCATCTCAGTCTGAATTCGAGTCCAGTTCTGGGATTCAGACTGCCTTCGTCACCCTGGTAAACAGTGTAAACTGGGAATGGGACAAGAGGGCTGCATCCCTGTGGATTCTGTTGAGCCTCTCAGTGGCTTTTGATACCATTGTGATCATGGAAGACGTCTGGGGTGCTGGCTGGGTGACACTGCCATGTGGTGTCCGTAACCTTCTCCGGAGCCTGGGTCCCAAAAACTGGTGCTGGAGGACTTGTGTTGGACCCCTTGGCCGCTGGTTCTCAGTGGGTCCCATGTTGCCCAACATACCCAGGAAACTGTTGCAAGGCGTTGGTCAGAAATGTGGGTTGTCATGTCTTCAGCATATTGATGACACCCTGCTGTGTCTGAATGTTCCACCTAACCCTGGAGAGAGAGTGGCGGTTCTGACCCTGGCCAATGATGGATTCGAGGTAATCTGAGTCTCTTATGGATAGGGCAGGGCTGCCTGGAGGACCAGGTTTGCAGCTTTGGGGTGCTCGTCTTCTGGATAATCAGAAGGTGACTGTGGCCAGGACGACCTTGGCAGAGTTTGGGCCAGCGCATGGCTCCCTAGAGAAGGCGGATCTGGCCTTCGTGTGTGTGTTTTGTTTCTGCAGGTGTTTCCTCTAGAGTGAATCTTCTGTTTCTCAGTTTCTGTTGGTTCATTGGGTATTGTCTGATGTTATAAGTTGCTATGTTCAACTTTATTTTTATTATTTCACATTGTTTATCATGTATTTTTGGTTTTGTTTTTATAATTGAGTATTAGATGTTTTGGGATGCTTTGTTGAGCCTGCGGGTGGAATATGAATTTCAGGATACAGAAATGAAATAAAGTACAGAAATAATGAAATAAAAATAAAGAAGTAAAATACCTGTGTTCTACTTTTGTAGATGATCATTGCCGGATACGTTTGAAAGCTGAAAACAGCTATGATAGTTCAGATTACATCAATGCAAGTCCAATTGTAAGTATTGTTTATAAGAATGAGCCACTGTCCATCTTCTCATACGAAAGGTTAATTCTAGTGCATATTGTAGTAGCAGTAACTTGCGTCTGTATGTAGTTGTTTCTTCATAGACATATGCTTTTAAGAACGGCATACCAAAGAAACATTTTTTGCATGTAACCGTTCTTGCATCTGTTATGTTTGATGTTATTAGTAGTGGTAAACAAGTACGGGTACAATCCTAACCAAAATGTGGTTAGATACTGTAAAAACGTGACTGCTTTAAGGAAAGGTGAGCTGCTTCTGTCATTGCTGAATCCTTGGCTTGTCTTCATGTTAAGGCATTCAGTGCTGATCCTCAGCCAACTACAGTGTTTCCATGGTTATACCTGTCATGTCTCTTTTGTCTTGCTTTGCTCGGCAGTTTGTCATTTTCAGCCCGGTCCAAAGCTGTGCTGGTCTGTCCTGCATCCTACACCGCTTAGGAGGCAGCCAGAAGTCATCTTGGGATAAGGGACTAGCACTCCAGTCGCCCCTGTGGGGCTTAGCCGGTGCAAATCCAGGAAGCCTGTCTGTGTAGGGCTGGCTGCCCAGCCCAGGAGCAGGGGTGGATACGGCAGAAGAGGCGGCCTGCCTCCAAAATCCATGCTGCCCTCTCCCACCCTCCAGGCCACCCAGTGTGAGCTCATCTTATGGTGCAACATACCACCCGGTATGCAGACTTACACCTCTTGTCAGTAAGTGCAGGGAATGGATTGGCGGAGGCAGGCCAGCGCATGTCTTTGCGCTGCCAGCTCCAAGCAAGTGCCAACGTGCCTTCCAGCACAAAGCTCATAGCTGGCGTGGAAGCCTGTGCCAGTCCAGCGCACCGTTAGGATTGTTATTAGCTGCATATCAGCTTCTGTCTTGCAGTTGTTTTTCAAGCCCTCAAGGACTGACCAGGTCATTAGGCTACATATGCTACAGTGTGCAAGGATCTCGTCAAACAGGAGATTTCTAGGGGGAGAGCATATATACCCAGCTCCCTGCAATATTTTTCTGCAAAATCTCCATAGTTTGGGACCTACTGACTGTCACTACTGTTCTTTATTATTTCAAGAGCTATAGGAATGTTTGTATTGAAGGAAGGCATTTAACTTACAATTGAGGGCATTTGGATTCATGGCAGCAAACCAGGTTCAACTGCATATTTGTAAATTGACAAAAATGACAGTGTGGAACAGCCTTAGGAATCAGATTAGCAAAAGCTGCAAGGAACGCAAGAGTGGGACTTTGGCCCAGCGTTTAGGGTTTGCTTAGAGCCCTTGACATCCTTTCATCCTATATCGCTTGTGTCACACATAGGTCAAAGTCTGTTCAGTCATTACAGTACTCAACAAATGAGACTGTGTTTGGCTAAAGTATGTGTGTTTTAATATGGTTTCATCTTAGTGGAAACTGAGGCTTTCTTTTCCAGTTGTTCGGCAGTTGTTTCTAAATGTTTCAAAATATATTTGGGGCGAGTGGGTAAACCTGGATTTCAGAAATTTCACACAAATACCTTTAAATTTCAGTTGAATATCTGTTGAGTTTATTAGTGCTGGGAAAATGTATTTTGTAAAATACAAATACCTTTATTTCATAAATGTTGTATAGTGGCACACTTGTAATTTGATTGTGGAAACTTTGCTCCTGTTAACTTTCAGATTATTAGGAATAAAGTCTTTCCTTTTTTGCTTGTTATATTTGCAAAATTAATCCTAGTTTAACAAAGAATGGAAAAATTGGCCAGCCAGATGCTCGAACCCTTTTGATTGAAATACTTGTGACTTGAAAATCTTATAGTCTCCCCTTTTCTTTTTTATCATTTCCTTCCTCTTAAAAAAGGATGTTTTAGTTCCATAGTCTCCAGTATTATCCTGCCTATAAAGTGACATTTGGCTGTGTTTGGTGTTCTTGTGCCTTATGGTGTTTGGATGTGGAGGAGGAGCATTAATAACAATGGAGCCATAAAGTATGAATCGGACCAGGAAGTTTATTTCTCCCCCTCCCCATGTGAGGTTCCTGATGAAGCCAGAGTGTAATGCAAAGCAATTACATCCCGGCTTTGGCGGAGAGGCTTCCAGGGGTGGGCTGATTGCCGTGTCTCCCCCGCGTCAGGGTCAGTGGTCCAGCCCCCAGCTGGGGCTCGCTCAACCTTAGCCTGAGTCTAAATGAGTAAAGCCAAACATGCGCAGGAAAGGAAAACGCTCGCGTTGCCCCAGACAATGCACTTGCCACCTGCCCACGTTTTTCCTTCTTGCTTCCCAAAACTGCTCAGCTCCATCCTTCTCACACAGAGACTTTCCTGTCTCTTTCCTCTTCCTATGGAAATCCAGAGGTTAGACTCGTCCACTCAGAAGCAGCCTGGAACAAAATCTGCAAGGAGACCTGATAGATGATTTTTTTAAAAAATTTAAAATCCCTATTCTAAGCTGGAGTTCGGCAAAAGGGATGTTTAGAAATTCCTTGGAATGAAACTGAGCTGGAACTCTTCTTTCCTGCTCTCTGAAATCATATAAAACCCTGTTCCGTAGTAAAAACTCCGCCACTGCCAGCAGTTGAATAAAAAGCTTGCAATTACAGCACCAGGAGACCCTGACTGTGCAGAATAAAACTGTGATAATTACATCTGTCATATTTGTACTTAGTCCTCATTAAATTTCAGGGAAATCATCCAGTAGTAAATAATGTGCAATCTTTGCTTTTAAATCAGAGGTCATGAAAGTAAATGGGAGTTCTGTTTTTTCCCCTCTTAGGATGTTGGGG
This sequence comes from Lerista edwardsae, assembly GCA_029204185.1. Lineage (NCBI taxonomy): Eukaryota > Metazoa > Chordata > Lepidosauria > Squamata > Scincidae > Lerista > Lerista edwardsae. The sequence continues at coordinate 4,800,755 of JAJKFI010000057.1, read as the reverse complement.
AGGGGAAGGGGCACCCATCAACGGCATTAAAAAAGAAGCCACTTCTCCTTTCAGCTTGGTTATTACGGAAGCCACTAGACTGAGGAATGTGATTATCATGACAGTTTGCTCAAACATAGCATACAAATTTGATCATTGAGAATAGGCCCTGAAATTCATAATGACCTGCAAAAGCAGATTTATGTCTTTTATTGGAAGGGTTGTAAAAAGGGGGATTTAGAGTTTATTTTTTTTATTCAAGAATAAGAACAGGGACCAATTATTGTTTTCTGTCCTCTGTCTTTTATTTTAAGTGAAGGGACCAAAATGATGACTCAATTGTCTTATGTGTTCTGGAAATACTTCCCATTTTTTATAGCTGTAGTTTTTAAGACAGATTCTGTACAGTTCCTGTCAGGGTAAAATAAAAGCGTAACTGCATTTGGGGCTGCCCGTAGTTGTAAAAAAATCACTTGGCAGAAGTCTTTAAATGTGTTGATTTTACAATGCATCTTGACCCAGATAAGTGTAAAGCACCTACAGGGATGAAATTGGTTAGTGGCTTAAACCCAGAAACATAAGACAGGTCTGGGTCTAATGTCATGTCAGCATAATAACTCTGGAAAATGACAGAATTGCACTAGTAGGAAAGTCTTCCCCCCAGCAGACCCACTGTTTGCCTCAGACTCAGTTCGGATGAACAATGGCACAATGCCACCCTGTTTGGATTCTTGTTTTGTGTTACTTACGAAGTAAATACAGTACTACCTTTTTATTTCATTGGTAAATGGTAGCAGATGTATCTAAAGGACAAACAAACAAAACCCTGGCATTATTCTATGCATAAGCATATTCATGAAATGCATTAGAACAGAAGGGCAAAATACTACTGCCCTTCAAATAAAAAAAATCAGAATTAGCACATTAACATTAACTTGGTAGCAACATAAAAATGCAAAAGGATGTGGTATAAATATTTTTTTAAAATTCAGCTAGAACTGATTATAGCATTGTATTTGTATTCAGTGTGGTGTTCTCCAGTTTAAGAAATTGTCAATCAACTTTAATTAAGGCTTGGTGACTTAATGACTTGGTGTGAAAGCATCTGAGATTTGGAGGTGGTTTGATCTTATCCCCTGCAGAATTTCTCCTCCAATACATCGGTCTGATGGTGTCTTCTGCCGTTCTTTTGATTTGTCCTTACCCTTATATGGTCATGGTACAAGTACTAGAGAGGTTCATGGTGCTTTTGTGCTATTTATTATCTCATGAAGCCATGGAAATCTTGATGGTAACTAGCACATTCCCTGGTTTGTGGAAATGGCCATGGAATATGGTAATTTTATTGTGACATTTATCATTCTACTATTTTAGTAGTACAAATATTTGGCCTCATCCAAATGTATATGTTTAGCATAATTTTTGAATATAGTTTAAGCAAACTTTAGCAGATGAGTAAATAGTTGATATTTCTGCTAGTAAGCAAATTATTGACAATATTATGACCTGGGAAAGTTTTTCTATCTTGAGTGATTTGTGGGATCTAGAGGAAGAAGCTTCCCTTTGATTTACTTATCCATTTTATTTAACACTTCTTTGAGCGCAGACACTATAAGGATCTCGATGCCTAAGTGATTATTCAAAAACCCACTCGTAAGCCTTCCATGCACGTAGACTATTCAAAGCTCTTTCCAGCAGAGCTCTTTGGTTTCCAGTAAAGCAAATTTTAGCAAACGGGTGTCACTGGGGCTAACAGCCTGCTCGAGCTCTAGGATTGATAGGCTTCAACTGAAGGGTTCGTCTGGCACCAGTTTGGTGGCACAACTTGTGCATCTAACTGGTGCCGCTGCACTGAGCTCAGGGTGGAATCCTATCCCTGTGTTGAGCCGGCACCATGCTCTTGCGCTGGTCCAGTGCTGTCGCAAATGTGCCGGCAAGCGCATCTGCACCGTCGTGTCGGGGGATGGGCTGGCACAAGCAGCTGCATGGGCGCTACTGCGACCGTCAGCAGCGCCGGTTGAGCACTGGCAGCGCTTGGTCAGCGCAGGACCTTGCCGAGGGCGTAGCTGGGCGGCGCAGGGGGCGACTGTAGTGCCACATCCTAAACCCCATCCCCAGCCAGAGTGGCCCTGATTCAGGCCACAGCTGTGCACGTTCACCTGCACTTGCAAAACAGCAGGCCCAGATCCAAGCAGCCCCATAGGGCTGGCTGGGGCTTACCCAGGTGCAAGGGGAAAACCTCCCCTTGCCCTGCGCTGAGCTGCTGCTGCTGCCGCCTCCTGCTGGGCTTAGGATATGGCCCTGCTCTGTCAGCCTTACTATGTCGGTGCTGCTTAGGATTGGGCTACCCGCCTTTGCATTGGTAGCGCTTGCCTTTGGCTCCTGCTGTGGATCTGGCTTCTTAGGCCTGCCCCCTTTACCAAGGGTGAGGCACAGCTGAGACTAATGTGACCAGCAAGCCCTCTTGGATCCCGTCCCAATTTATTGGGCACATTTTTCTCCTGTCCTTTCTTCAAAGAGGCCACAGCATTGTAGACAGTGTATTGTGCTACTGTGACAGTCTGATGGAAGCGCTGTGTTCGCCTGGTAGGCTGGCAGGAATGGCTTGGGTGGGGCACAGTACGTAGCATCCTAAAGCCATATGAATAGTCCAGCAGCTTCACCCTGTCGTCTTCCTGGGGAGTGTCGTTTGCTATATTAAAAGTTCCCCGTAATGCCCCTGGGATGGAGCTGTACAGCTTCCTAGGCATGCCACGTGTACAGCCCCACTACGTATACCGCTGTTGTGCTAGTTAGTGTTTGTGACTTAGGATCTAAAGGAGCTTAATAAGATTGGACTGTGTGTGTCCATTTGGATCAACCCAAAAGTATTTAGTCTTTGGAATTTTAAAGTGTACAAGTCGCAGAATGAAATCCATTATGTGTGCGTTTTTTTTTCAATTAGTTGAATCTTGGCAGGAGTCTGCAATCTCATTTATTAGCAAGAAAGCTTCCCTTTCTGCTATCTTGGATTTCCTCTGAGAACATACGCACGCCAGGCACTGCCAGTTTTTAAGCAAAGATGATAACCTTTCTTTTCCCCGGTTTACTTTGCTCGACATCAGTAGCAGACAACAGGCATTTTTTTAAAATTTGCAGTCATTGAAATTATGTAATCAATGCAAACAGACGGTGGGCCCAGTTATGTATCCCAACCTGTCCACACCATAATGTGCTTGGAATTGCAAGCAGTTACTGCACGATGGTCCTTATCTACGTCTGGCGTTTTTCCCCCCCTCCAGAGCAACATTCCCACGTGCAGCCTGCCTCCTGCAGTTTGAAGTGATACAGTGCAGGAAGGTGTTCCCATATACCAAACCGGTTTTGCTGGACCACTTGCCCCCATGCCTCAGCATCTGTTTGGGGAAGGAAAAGTTCAAGGGCAGACAGAAAGAAATGCAGCACTATGAAACTTGGACGTATGAGTGAATGAGCGTCTCCCAGTATGCATACGCTAAAATTTTGAATTAAATGTTTGAATTGGGGTCCTGAATCATTATTTGAATCAAACGTGCACAACTTTCCAGCATGTGTTCCAAATTATATTATTTTTTTGTTTTCTAATAAAAGATGCAGTGTTGCTAAGAGCAGGTTCAGGAGTTCAGGTCCAATCCTTCCCACCGAGGAAGTCACCCACTCAGACAGATGCTAGTACAGATCCAAAGAACCGCCCAGCTTGCTCTGCATCCCTTAGAGACCTTTATGCTTGTGATGCTTGAAGAGTGAAGCCTCCGTCCTCTCCGTGCGCCGCATAGCAAAGAGACTGGCGGGAGCTTCAAAATCAGTTTGTGATATAGCAGAAGGCTCTGATGTTCAAAGCGGGGAAAAATACAAATTCTCACTGGCCATGCCCAAGCCCCTGTGGCATGCTTGAGATCTTCGGATCCTGGCCAATGTAACATTGCTGAGAACTTGCAGAGAACAATCACTAAAGCACTGAAATGCAGGTTTGAGCTCTCAGAACTGGCTAAAGCTGAGATCTGAGCATTCCTGGCTCTGTGTTCTGTTTCTCAAACCAGCAGAATGTGCCTATCAGTGAAGAGGTTCTGAAAGCAGTGAATGATCTAATCCTGCATTCAGACGAAATCTGCCCATTACACAGGAAAGCTGTGATCTCTCTCTCACTCTTCCCCCCCCCAAAAAAAATGTTGCGGGAGCACTGGGGGAGGCATTTTTTAAATCCTTCCTTCCCATGCCATTTTTTGAATAAAAACTGCCCTCCATGATAGTCCCATAGGAGGAAGAAAGGTAGGAGCCAGAATTGTTCCCTTCTTGGGGCATGCGATAGTCTGGGGGAGTCCCTTAGTCTTGACCAGCAGTATGGAGAGAGGAGTCCACAGTTCTTCTCCCAGTGGCACGGCTGCAAGTAGATGGCTCGCCTCCCACATACACCTGTCAGTTAAAAACAAAAAAAAGGAGTTTTCATGTATTTATTAGAGGATTTACAGTCCACCTTTGAGGTCTCAAAGGGGCTCCCATTTAAAAACAAAATACCCAATACAGATCACAAAGTTGAAAATAACTTTAGGCCTCTAAAACAATACAACTAAAATAGAGTAGTAAGGAGCAAACCACAAGGGGGGACAGGATGTGGCCAGCGTTGTCATTCAGCTGGAATGCTGGGCAGGAGGAATGGGTGAGCGGCAGCCCGCCCGTTGTGTTCTGGTCCGTTTTGCCGTCTTCCCCGCCCCACGGGGCGGGGAAGACAGCGAAACGGACCAGAACGCAACGGGCGGGCTGCGCGGGGGCGGGGAGACGGCGAAATGGACCGGAACGCAATGGGCGGGCTGCCGCTCGCCCATTCCTCCCGCCCAGCGTTCCGGCTGAATGACGCTGCTGGATGGGACCCCTTTCACACAGTTCAGGTAGCCGTCAGAACAGAATTGTCTGCTTGAGCAGGGGGGGGGGGCAAAGGGGCACGGAGGCCTGCAGTGTAAGAGCTGCTGGGAACTTAGAGGGCCCGTCGCAATCTTCCACAGGTTCTGGCCCTTGTCTTGCTCTTAGATTTATAACCCTTTTATATTACATTTAATTATGAGGTATTGCCTGCTACTCAGCCATCTCTTTGTTTAAAAGGTTTCATAAAAGCGGTGGGGTTGGGTTTTTGTTTTTGTTTTGAAGGAGCAGAATTCAGCTGTCCTGCAGCACTTGTTGAAATAATTGAGATTTGTGCGCCTGCAACCAGAGGCAGGATGTGGGCCTTGTTCTTTTATGTTTCTTCCTTTTTAAAAGTTCTGTCCAAGGGTTCCAATCAATGGGTTTTTGTTGTTGCTCTTGTTTTTAAATTCCCCTCAGCCGATCTTGTCCTTATCAGGAGAATGAGGCCAAAGATTTAAGACCAGAAAAACCACCCAGCAGTTTGAAAACACTCCTTGTAGCCACCTAATCCTATTTACTCTTCACGGCTTTGTTTCTGAGGATTTTTTCCTCCTGCTCAGTCCCGCTTTGAAATAGATGTAATAATTAAGGTCTTCCAAACAGAACTTTCTCTATCAAGGGTTAGAAGCCTGCATTTTAAACCAGTGAACTCACCAGAAAAGGCCAGGAGGGAGTTTGTTCTTCAGTGTTGGCTTGTTTTTCGTTGCATGTGCCCTTAAGTGCTATGATGGAAATGGAGACACTTAAATGTGCCCAGCATTCCTAATGTCCTTTATTGAAACATGTTTGAAGTGACTTGTAGGTTGCTATGAGACGAAAGCCCTGCAGAAAATGCTTTTTGTGAGCAAATGCTTCTTAAATGATCTCACATATTTTGAACGTAGACCATTGATCATCAAGCATCTTAGTATTAGACATCTAGTCCTATTTTACTGGTCAAAGGAGCTCTCAGTTCAAGGGGAAAAAACACTTTTTTCTTTGGAAGGGACGAGGGCAAGTGCTTTTGTCCTAGTTTATATAATCCACAAATGCAATGCAAAAATGCTCCTTTTCCCTCGACTGTGACATGTTTGCTGTGCTTTTGTTGAGCATTGGCTCTGTTTGGTTTTCCCTTCCAGATGGACCATGATCCTCGGAACCCGGCCTATATCGCCGCTCAGGGTCCTCTGACCTCCACCGTCACAGACTTCTGGCAGGTAATGCCCCGTATTTTGTTCCTGAGATTCCTGTGCCGTGCTAAACGTTTCCTCAGTGTCATAGTATTGCAAAGTTGAAACCAGGTGATGGGCTGCAGCGTCAACACGAAACCTCTTGTGCGCAGGTGCGGTGCGTGGTGTGTGGTCAGGGGTCCCGTCACCCGTGAAGGGGGGGAAGGAGAGAAGCCTGCCCTCACAGGCCACCAAAGGTCAAAACGGGTCCCCTTTAGGGCCAAGGAGGAGCTTCAGCTCTCATGAAGGTGTCTGTGCATTCTAAACATGCTCACTTGACGCAAGCATGAAACATCCTTGAGAGAATAAAAGAGATGGGGAAGAATTTGGGCCGACTGTAGGAGGAAAGAGCTGAGCAGATGACGAACAGGTCTACTCTGGATGCGCTGCGAAGGAACCCTGAGGGGGAGGTCCCAGCCCAGAGGAGGGGGGGGGGTGGAGAGAGGCTTCCCAGCCATTACATGGTCTTGTGGGGAAAACCTCACAGTTTGAGAGCCAAACCCGATCCAGTTTTCCAGGCCTGAGGTGGCTGTCCCAGCTGGTGGGTGGGGGGGGGGTTCCACATTCAGGGGGGAAGTCACGAAGGCCTCCTTGGGGCAAGGGAACATTTTGTTCACTTACCTCAGGGCTGCATTGCAGCTACATTGGCGCCAGAAAGTTGGATCGGATTGGGCCCTGAGTCCGTATGTGTCTTGCAGCACCGGTGCAGGGCACATCTGGAAAGCAATTCCCAGGAAAAGCAGAGACCCCACAAGCCCTGATGGAGGTGCGCGGAGGCCTGACGGGAGACGGAGGCTCCTCTTCCAAAGAGGCGTTTGCCAAAGACTGGCGCAAAACTGGCATTTGCCAAGAGTCCTGCAGTGTCAACCTGTGCAACCTTTTTATTTAACACGTAATTGTGCCTCCCAAACTGGTTTTTGTGTAGGAATAGCAGCCGTGGAGGGTGGTGGGGAGTCAGGATTAGGAAGGTGGCCTGTGAGGAGGAGGGTTGGCTCTTCCCTCCTTGGCCATTTTCCTGCCAGAAAGTCTCCCCCGAGCTGCTGCGTGCCCCTGAAGGTGGCATTGCTGCAGTGCCCCTAGCAGAGCAACTGGGGAGGGACAGTTTTTGCTGAGAAAAAGGCATGGGAGAAAAGGCATCGGAAAATCCCCAGCAGGATTCCTGGCTGTAGTGGAACAATTGCGTGCTGAGTTAAGTGTATTGCCTGGCTTCCTCTTAACCTCCGCCAGGCTCCAGCCGTTCTCACAAGGGCCCCAGCTGGCTGATGGCTGGTGGCGCTACTGACCTCCCACAGCAGCACCCCAAAAAACTTGGATTTTTCTCATTATGAATGGCGGTCTTGTTTCCTATCCCTTAAAATCTCTAAAATGCCATGTTTGCAATTACCAAACTTCATAAACTGCAATTTGTAATACATTATGTAAATACGCACTCTTAAAAAATGTGTATGATTGCCTGCTTTTTTACTTGCACAGCTGTGACAAAATGGCACAGGAAAACCTGAGATTTTGCATTCAGTTTTTCTTCCTTGGAGGATCGTTGGTATCTGCAAGAACAAGAGGGCAATGGCTGCAGGCTATCTGGAGAGAGGGATTGGTTCAGGGAGAAAACAATGGCTTGGTGCTATTAAATGTGGCTTCATGTTCCACTTTTCTCTCTCGCGTCTTATTTAGCAGCACATCAAAGTTTGCCACTAGACAAACCACAGCTTGATCACAAAGTAGGATTGCAAATCCGGTTCAGACAACATTAACACAGTTCTTGGCATGACAGGAGGCAATTGTTACGGGGGGGGGGGTTATATGACTGTCCAAAGCATAATGGGACTCCGAGGGAGACAGGGCTGGTAGCCCCTTTGCCTGCTTTTAAGCAGAAGTCTGGTTTATTCCTGAGAGCTTTAACACCACCTGCAACTATGATTTTATGCTGCTTTATGTTAAGAATTATTTCTCTTTTTGTAGGCCTTTCCTTCTTATATTTTTAATTGTTTAAACAGTGCAATCCTTTGCATGTCTATTCAAAAGTAAGCCCCACTGAGTTCAATAGGACGTGCCTCCATGTAAGTGGTGTATAATGGTGTGATTTGCTGTAAAATGCTGGATAGAGGTAAAGGATAGAATGTGTTGTCCTGGTTTAGAAGATCATGCTGTTTAAGTCCGTGTTTAAATTGTTTTCCAACACAAATAACAGAAGATATTTCTATCTTTCAGAAATACATTTGCACAAAAATCAAAACATGTATGCATATGTGCGTGTAGGATTGCTTCTAGGGTGTGTGTGTGTGCGCGTGTGCATGTGCGCGTGCTGTAGAGGTTGTGAATGCCCATGCTTACTTCTAACTAAAATCTACATTTGGCATTGTACCTGTCTAGCAACATGTGTGTATGAAGTGAGAAAATATCATTTGCATACCGCTAATGTGATTTCTGATTTTGCAAGTATTTGCTAACATAAGCGTATTGCTGCAAGATGACTGATAATGAGCTGTTGGAAACCTGATACGTTTACACATCACTGGGACTTCCCTCTGGACCAGAAGAGGTGCTTTTTAATTAGTGTAGTCTTTCATATGATGAATGTGATTTAAGCTTTCTCTCATTGGCTTATTGAGGCAAAATCAGATCCCTAAATGCGAATAGATTAAGATAGAGTACCTGTATCTTTTCATAGGTGATGAAAGTATCTCAGTTGCAACATTAATTTCTACTGTGTGTCTTTCTGCACACCATTTACACTGGACTGACAAAAAGCGTAATTTTGTAAGACCTTAAAAGGGCATAACTGTTCAGATATTGCTCGGTCCATTTTTTTAAAATGAGATGATATTAAGCATTTCAGAGTAGCTGCTTTTTTACATACATTTGTTTTGTGGGTAATAGTTGGAATATGTTTTCTGTTTGTTTCCTTATCTGCTGCAGTCACTGGCAGATAGAGCATGCAGTTTGAGCATGTTTGCTAGGCAGTGCATCCTATTTGATCTAATTTTCAAGTAAGTTATTGTCCTAAGCAGGCTTACTAGGAAAAAGTCTCTGAATCCAGAGGGACTTAATACTGAGTAAAAAGGCTTAGGATTGTGTCGCCTATGTGCTTATGGTTGGAGAGTTAAATGAGGCTGCTGTCTGATACACACTTTTGGCAAATAACAGCCCAATCTAACTACCCCTCCCTCGCCAATGGAGCAGCACCCAGAGAGCGTGTAGTACACCTGCGGGTGGCAATCCTGTTGGCCCCCTTATTCTGTGATTCTCAAATGTTTTAGCACCAGTACACACTTTGTAGAACAGCACTCATGTCAGGACTCACCAGAAGTGATGTCATTAAACTGGAAGTGATGTCATAGCCAGAAGTGGCATTGAGCAGGAAGTGTCTTCATTGTGACATAATCAAATAACACTCCTGGAATGCATTCTTGGACTGCAGCAGTAGCACAACTATGAAACATCCGTGATATAAAGCAAGAATAGGACAAAATATTATGTAAAAACACTGAACAAAACAATAATTAAAAAACCTTACTTGAAAATTCAAACTGCTAACACTCACAAAAGGAATATAGCAAGAGTCAGGTCCGCAACTTCCAAGATGGCTGTTCCCAGCTTTCCACAGCCCACCTGACATCAAGTCGCAACCCACCAAGGGAACTATTCACTTGAACTGCGAACTGTGGCTCAGTTCAAACTGACCCATAGTTTGAGAAATGCTGTTCTGAGGCATACTGGGAAGATGCGCTACATGCTGGTGTCTTTGGTCCCTTTTAATCCACACGCTCAGTCTGCCACATCAGGAAGCTTGATTCTGCCCACAGCTACTGGCACACTGTATTATTATTATTATTATTATTATTATTATTATTATTATTTATTGAATTTCTACCCCACCTTTCTGCCCGAAGGCACTCAAAGCGGCATTACAAAATCAAAGTTAAAACAGAATAAAATACATCATAATTAAAAACAATAATTAAAAACAATATAAAAATACAATATAAAAGTATAACAATCATCCCATGGATCATAAAAGTACAGAAATATAAAAGAAGACAAAGACCAGCCAGCCTGTCAGCAACTAAAGGCCTGCTGAAACAAAAAGGTCTTCAGCCCCCGCCGAAATACCGCCAGAGAGGGAGCAGTTCTCAGCTCTAAGGGGAGGGTATTCCAAAGTTGGGGGGCCACCACCGAGAAGGCCCTCTTCCTGGCCGCCACCCCTCTCACCTCTCCTGGTGGCGGCACAGTCAAAAGGGGCCCCCCAGATGACCTCAGAGCACGGGTAGGGTTATATGGGAAGAGGCGGTCCCTCAAATACCCTGGGCCTTTTCAGGCTTCCTTAACAAATTCACACTTGCCTTCCAGCTGCAGGTCTTTCAACAGCTCAGTCCTGTCTCAATTCCTGCGCGACATTGCAGTGGCGCCAGCACGGGCTATGCGGTACTGTATCCTGCGAGGGAATGCTCCCTGCTAGGAGTCTCCTCAGAGTGAGGGGACATTTGCCCCCTTGCCCCAGGGTAGGCCCCGTCTGCCCCCCATTCCACCCCCTCCCCACCCCTGTGCTGGACTTGCACGGACTGGTGGTCGTTCCAACAGGCTCCGGCCTTCCTGCCTGCGGGCTGGCGACAAACTGCTGCAAAGCGCTCTAGGCTGCTCTTGTGACAGTGCGCCCCTGTGGCGAGCATGTGCTGCAGCCACAGCCCGCCCCTAGGATGGGGCTGCAGAGCCACCTACTTAGGACGCAGCCCCCTGGCACAGAGCGATGAAAGGGCAGCCACGAGCGAGGAGCCAGGACCTCTCGGAGCTTCCGGGACCACCCTGGAAGGCTAAGAGGACAAGAAGCCGACTTCCTGGAGGGGACCGGAGCACAGCCTGGACATTCAGCTAGCGCCACATTGGGTTATGCGGTTTGCAGTCCGCACATTGTGCCTCTTGCGCGCGCCCTCTCTCTGCAAAGAGTTTAATGTTGCCAGCGTAATAAGAAGACCACCAGAATGTTTGTTTTGTGGCTAAATGTGGACCAACCAAATTTGGAAGCCTATAAAGCCATAACCATAAAATTGGTACCCTTTAAACGATATCACTTGTGACAGCCTCTTGTAGTTCATCTGCTTACTTGCTAACGTTGGGAAATGGAAATTGGGGTATCCTGAATTTGGAGGGGTTTTTTTTTTATCTGCCCTGTGAAAAACAACAGCCCTGAGCTGAGTGCCTATCCCCGTATCTTTCAAGCCATACCCTGAAGGCAGATGATGTCTCACACTTGCTGAAGCCGGGCAGCTCTTTAATCAGTGACTGGATGGAAGATCCCCAGGGAATTCTAAGTATGCTACTTTGAGTTCCATGATTGAAAACAGGATATAAATGTAATAAATAAATAAATAAAAAACCTTCACTATTATTTCCTATGTATGTTCCAACTCCTCATCATGCTTTCTTCTCAAGATACCTCATGCAGTTTGACTTGTCTAACTGAGATTAAACCTGGATCCAGCGGCTTCGTTCTTTTACTAGAGATGTGATTCTGTGTGCACACCATCGACTTTTCCAGGGGCGAGTTCTGCTCACGTCGGGCATACCAGAACGAGACAAAAGCCGGAAGGGTCTGCCTGGGAAGTCCTTGCCAGTTTCAACTGGGAACGGGCTGTAACCAGCAGACAAGCAGAAGTAATTGTGTAGACTTCAGCACCTCGGTCAGCACCCTGTGGAAGCCGGAGAGGAGAGGACGACTTGCGCTGAGCCTCGGAGCGCAATCCTGTACCCCCTTTGCGCTGGCGCTGCACCCTTGCGCCAGCCGAACGGTGTCGCAAACGTGCCATAAAGTGCGTCCACGGCAGCGCTATGGCGCTGGACTGGCGCACGCAGCAGGGCCAACGCGCGGGTGCTGCCGCGACTGTCAGCAGCACCGGCCGTGCCCCAGTCAAGTGTCAGTGGTGCTGCCGTGGACGCGCTGTACAGGGCCTCTGCGAGGGCGTTCCAGAGGCGTGCCGGGGGCCTAACTGGGCGGTGCAGTGGGCGGAGACGGGGGTTGTGACGCAGGACCGCCGTAGAGCTAAATCCCAAAGCCCGACCCTGGCCAGGGTGCCCCCGACTCGGGCCGTTCCTGTCCGCATTCCTCTGCGCCTGCTATTCTGCCAGCGCAGATCCGAGCAGGCCCATCGGGGCGACCGGGGCTTACACGGGTGCAAGGGGAAAACCTCCCTTTGTCCTGCACGTTGCTGCCGCCGCGTCCTAATGGGCTTTAGGATGTAGCCCTGCTATGCTGGCCTTACCGTGTCGGCCTTGTGCTGGCAGGGAGCAAGCAGGGAATCCAGAGTGAGCATACCTGGACCACCACCCCCCCGAGCTGAAACAGGCCAGCAGAGAGATGCCGGCCCAAGCCCTGCCTCTGAGAAGGAGCACTCGCCCTCCTGCCCCTCCTCACACCAACGCAGGGTCTTTTCTAGCGGCTGTGGCTGGTGATGCTCCCGCATTTGTGAAGCCTGTGAGCCCTTTTTGGGGCAGGGAGCCACTTAACTCTATTATTATTATTATTACTGCCTGTAAACCACTTTGTGAACTTTTTTTTGTTGAAAAGTGGTATGTAAATACTATTGTTGCTTTTACTGGTCTGATTGATCTTTGTGCAACGTGTCACAGGTGATTCTAGATTTCTCTCCTCCCGAACAAAAGCGAACAAAAGTCACTCACTGCCACTCTTCCATGGCTCGCTTTGTTTGCATCCTAGTTTCATGGCTTGCTTTGCATCGTTGTGGCAACAGGGTTGTTTCAGCAGCTGTGTGCTCTGTTCTCAGTTGTGTGCTCTGTGCGTGAGATGTGCCCTTCTGTAGGACACATCTGCCCTCTGGACCAGTGTGGTGGTGAAGATGAGCTCTGCAGAGCTGAGGGAGGTTCAGAGAGGGACACTCCGTGTCGGTATCACAAGGAAACATCAGCAGTGGGGGGGTGGAGGTCTCAGAGGTCTGAGGTTATTCTTCTTCTGTGAACCTTTTTGGCTGTTTTCCACGAGAGTCCCAAGTTGAGAACTCGCCCATCATCTGGGTTCCCAGAACTCCTTAGATTGTTTTTCTGTTAGAAACGTCTGGGCATAACACTAATCCACAAGCGCGTGCTCATGACTTGATGACTGCAATGTCAGATGATGACTTGCACGTTTATAGAAGTCACAACAGCTGACAACATAGACAGATCTTGCATATAACACAGCAAGAAACTCAAGAACTCTTGAGTAGAGTCAGTTCAGAAATTCAGCTCATTCAGACAGTAATCGAGTTCGCTCCAAGGCAGATCTCATTTTTCTGCCCAGACAGTAAACCACTTGGAGAGTATAACTATGGTGCAATGTATAAATTCAGGGCCCCATCCTATCCAGTTTTCCCGCCCAGGTGCAACCATGCCAATGAGGCATATCTGCATCCAGCAGTGAGGAGGCAGTCTTGGGGACCTCCTCAAGGTAAGGGAACGTTTGTTTCCTTACCTCGGAGCTGCACTGTGCCTGCACTGGTGCTGGAAAGTTGGATAGGATTGGGCCCTTAATAAGGGCCCAATCCTAGTCTGGAGTTAGGCCGGCACAAGGGACACCGTAAAGTATCTTTGGACCACTCTGAGTCAGAGAGGCCGGCACACAGACTGCGCCATCCTCCCTGAGAGTGGTCCAAACGGGCTTCACGGTGTCCCTTGTGCTAGCCAAACTTTGCTGGCCTAACTGTGCCAGCCTAGCTCCAGGTTAGGATTGTGCTCTAAGTAAACTAAACCTCTAAATATAATTGCTAGAGTAGTGTCATTTTATCTGTTGCAAAAAATATATATTGCCAGAAAATCCCACCAAAAAAATAGCAACTCAAAGGGTACTGCATAATGCTGGCTTAAAACATGGGAGGCTATTGCAGACATCAAAGTGTTAAATATGATGGCAATATCCTAGAATTCAGTTACCAGAATTCAATTGTTGCCTGTTTGAATGTCGTGTACTTTAAAAAATGACTTGGGAAGAAATATGGGACCCCAGAGTAACTGTGAAATTGTTTGTTTAAATTAACTTTCATTTGAATTGATGCTTAAAGGAAATTTTCAGAGATTTGAGGCAGCTCCTCTGTAATGAAATGCTCTTTTTTTCTTTTTCTTTTTTTCCTTTTGAGCCAATGCAGGAGGTTGCCAAACTGTCAAGCTTCCTTGTGCTCTCTCTAAATGAGTGGGCTTTCGTAATGTTACACTTGGGTGGCACAAGCAACTGTTAGATGATTAGTTTATGACCTAGATCATTGTGTTTTTATTGCACTCATAAAAACCATGTTTCTCCTCATTTTCGTAATGGCTTCATTGAGCTTCTCTACCTTCTGAAGGCACATTAAATGGTTATATGACAGAAGCACCAACTAGCACGGCCAATTTGTTGGGTGTTTTTTTTTTATTTCCTAAGCACAGATACCTTAAAGTAAGATACATAGTTTAGAATTCCATGAAGTGTGTGAATAAATGGAATGATAGGGTCTCATAATATGTTTAGTGGTTTCAGGTTTCTTTGTCTTCAATTAATACAGACATCTGGAAGTAACAGAAAAATGGATTTTATAAATTACTTGCTGCTTTAAATACAACACATTCTCTTTGCATTGTGCAGAACTGGTTGCTAAATTATCTAGTCTCATTTATTGCGCTGGAACCAGAAAATCACTTGGGAGCCTCGTGCTATTGAAGGACTTAAGCTGAGTTTTACTCTTCAACAAAAGGCGAAAATATTAGAGAACAGAAATTAGTCTCAGGCCTTACAATATGTATGCCTTTTGTCTTTGCCTAACTACTATCAAATATTTGTATAAAAAGATTTTTTAATACAAAATTCATTGTTTTATAACTAAAACAATGGGGGGGGGGTTAAAAATAAATCTGTGTGCCACAAAGAGGGAAGCTTTTAATTGAATGTAATGTGTCTGTGCTTCTTATACAAATGTTTCTTTTTTCTTGTTTACCACATTTACATATCAATGCAGTTGCTTATAAATATTTCTGTGAAATAAATGTAACCCTTTGCAGAAAGATCAGCTTCCTTTTCATGAGGCAATTTTATATGCTAATAGAAAGACAATGAAAATTGCATGCAGATATAGCATCAACGTACACCATAATAAGTAAGACGCTTAGTGATTATGCCGCTCCATATTAATTCAGAGAAAGGGTTTGTTCAACAACCGGCTGTATTTGCAACACAGATATACCATCCTGACTTGTTTTGTTGCTTATATGAACAACATTCAGCAAACTGAAGATGCCTTAGGTGCTTGCTTGCTTGCTTGCTTGTTTGCTTGCTCTGAAACTATGCTAAATTGTTGCCTTCTACGTTCATGACTTCTGCATATTTTTGAAAAATTTAGCTTAGACAAAAGGTTGTATTTTCTTTATTTGATATATGTTTGCTTTTAAGTGTATATTCAGGATTACCTAAAACCAGTGGATTGCATTATTTGGTTATTATGTTTTGACCTGCTGACAGCTTCTAGGATGGTTCAGATGTTTAGGGTTGGGAGAGGTAACATATGAAGCATTAAAAGCCCGTTCCAGAAGGCTGCTGGTTTTTGTTTTCATCTGAATACAGCTTTTATGGTTGTCCCATTAATATGACAACTCAACTGCCTTTCCTTTTTAACATGATAAGCAGCTAAAATGATCCGAGGCTAAACACCCAGGCAGCATTGCTGTTTGACTTAGCATGGCAGATTTTATTGGTAACTTGTTAATTACACACATCCATATTGGGTTTGTATGCTGAGACCGAAAATGATGCCGTAGACTGTTTTTTTTCTCTTTTCAAAAAGCCTTATCCATTGTTTCCTCTGTAAATTGGGAGTATGTTTGTGAAAAAGAACTGAAAATGATTCGAAAGAAAGGCATAGAATCTATGCAGAAAAGCATTTGAAGAAATTATTTGGAGATTTCTTAATATTTCATATGAACATGCAAAATATGATGCTACTTTGTTCAGGGAGTTGGAAGCAGCTGCAGAGAAAAGTGTCTAATGAAAATGAAATACATTTCCTGTGAATGGAATAAATTGTGATTGTGTGTCTGAGTGCAGTAATTATACATGTCATGCAGTAATTAGGCAGTCACAGTGTGGCCACGGTGTATTTCTTTGTCTGCAGATGGTCTGGGAAAACGGCTGTGTCGTGATTGTCATGCTGACCCCCCTTGCGGAAAACGGAGTCAAGCAGTGCTACCACTATTGGCCAGACGAAGGGTCAAACCTCTACCATATCTATGAGGTACTTAAACAAAATATCTGCTTATAAACCTGACAGTAAGTGTGTGGATTGATTTCCTAGGGAGCAAAATATTGCTTAATGGGATTTGACCTGCAAACTGAGCTGAGGTCTACCATAAAATGCAATCTTGTGCTTCTTGAATCATTTCAGCTTCATTGGAAATTCTATGCATATCTTGATTGCATGGTTAGCAGAAAAGCAATCCTATGTAGAGTGTAAATATATACATGGCCAAAGATGTTTGCAGATGAGAATGTTGTTGTTTTTTCCAAGCGTTTAAAATACAAGCAAGGAGGGAATTAAAATGTAGACATTATGAGAAAATATTGTTCCCATAAATATTTAACAGCAGCTGTGGATTCTACAGCTTATAAAAGACTATTTAACATTTTGATAATTAAACTAATTTTTATGTAGCTTTCTGAAAAGCAGACCTGTAGATATATGTAGCTGTGCAGCCCCAACTACAGCACCAGGCTGCACAAGGAGGGACGGCTTTGTCTTTCCAGGCTGTTGCAGCCCCGCTATAAAAACTATCTCTACAAAAACTCTATCCAGTGGCTCTGGGACCATCATGGCCAGAATTTCTCCAAGGGGTCCTTGCCCCATTCTTCTCAGGGTGCAATCCTAATTGCTGGAGTTAGGCCAGCAAAGTTAGGCCAGCACAAGGGCCACCATAAAGCGCATTTGAACTACTCTCGGAGTCAGGGAGGCTGGTGCATATCCGTCAGGTTAGGATTATATTATCTGCCATTATTCAGGGCAGATAATAGTTCTGGCTCATTAGGCTGTTTTTGGATGTGAAAGGCTGTCTACACTTCTCCCCGCTGCAGAGTGTTTGCACAGGAGCATTTCTGGATCAGGCCATAGTACTCATATTCTGATGATGATAAAAGCAGTTTAAAGAAACAAAAAGACAAAAACAAAACCCATAGATCTGCAGCCCAATTCTACCTGAAATTCTTCTACCAGGAGATTAGCCCTTACTCAAACATCTGAACTCCAGGATTTTTGTCCAAGACAAACTTTCTGTAGTGCGAACTGTAGAAGATCTTGTGCTCATTCCCACGTCCAGTGCAAGCTGCAAGAGGCTGCAACTTCTCTGCTCTGTGGTGACATTGCTCTGTCCAGAAATTGGAAATGTCAGAGGCCAGCAGACAACCAAATGGGTAACACTGAAAAGAGCAAGAGGAAGCATTTCACATCATATGTATGCAATTCTTCTGAAATCCAGACACTTTCCCGTCCCAAGCAGTCCAGAT
Source organism: Lerista edwardsae (assembly GCA_029204185.1). NCBI lineage: Eukaryota > Metazoa > Chordata > Lepidosauria > Squamata > Scincidae > Lerista > Lerista edwardsae. The sequence goes on along the minus strand of JAJKFI010000057.1, from coordinate 4,783,148 downwards.
ACAGGGATGCTAAGCTTGTAGTGTAATTCCTCGTTCTTGTGTTATTCATCCCTACTCCCGAAGTGGGACAGATGAGACCAAGACACAATAGCTTGCCCCTGGCCACTCAGTGAGCAGGACTGAACCTGGCTTCTCACATCCAAATTCTACTTTCTACCCAGTGCACCAGGCTCTCATTTTTAAACTGATTGAAGCTGCTGTCTGGCTAATTTCTAAAAGGGGTGGTGGTGCTGTGCATCTCCCCAGGTTAGGCAAAAAACAACAACTCCTAAGTAATGCATCCCATCATGACATGGCGCTAAACAATACTCAATTTTCACTCCAATAAGGATCTTCTGGTCTAGGTCATAACAGCCAAATCCACAAATGACAGTCTGGTTTGTTGCAGTGAAAGGCTAGGCAGGCGAAATTACCCTTGGTGCCGGTATACCGTTCTTAAAATACGTGGTGCTCTTAATGTATTTGCTTTCTTTAATTTAGTGTTGTACTTTTTCTATGAACCTATAGGTAAATCTGGTCTCTGAGCATATCTGGTGTGAAGATTTCCTTGTAAGGAGCTTTTACTTGAAAAACCTTCAGAGCAACGAGACACGGACAGTCACACAATTCCATTTCCTTACCTGGCATGACCAGAAAGTTCCTGCCTCTACACAGTCCCTCCTGGATTTTCGCAGGTAAAACACAAAGACTTCCTCATGTAATCTTCAGGGTGAGGAATAGTTACCAGTCCTGAGTGCTGCCTTAAAGCTGTTGAATTGTGTGTTAGCTCATGAGTCAGACACAGATTTAGGACTTCTTTGCAAGTTCAAGGTCCACTTAGATGCCACAATAATGTATGAAAATCAGGTGTGCTCTAAGCTCCTCAAATTTTGAGTTTGTAGCTTCATGTTTTAAGCAAATGCAAAAGCAGAAAAAAAACCCTCATATAATCCTCCAGTCCAAAGCCAATGCATATTTTTAATCTGGTGCTGGTGCTTCAGGGATATTAACGTTGGAGTTACAGGCAGATGTAGCAGCACAAATGTTCAGGGTTCTCTAAAGTGAGTAAACAATGGCATTCTGAATCCTGAGCATCATCATAGTTACTGCTCAGTTCTGCAATCTGTTGCAAAGGTTTCCATCCAATGGGGGGGGGGTGCTGCTGCTGCTGCTGCTGGAGTTAGCTTGGTCAGGATGGGCCAGGTTGGAACGATGGTGCCTCAGGTGCAGAGTATGCGTGGACCTCTCCTGCCAAGGCCATGCCACCCTGTCACGTCAAAGCTTCACATGTCACAACGTGATGCACTTGAGACGCCTAACAAATTGGCCTTTCGCCAGGCATTCATGCTGGGAGTGCGTTAAAGAACCAGTGGAAGCAGGACTGCCTCTGTGGAGAGGCCCTGATGGAGGTAGGGGAATTCTTGCAGGAGTGCCAGGCTTGCAGAGGCCTTCCAAGGGGAGCCAGGAGGGCACAAGACCCCGGCAGTCTGGTGGGTGCCCAGAAGCTGCCCCCGGTGTACAGCTCTATAAGTGCCCGTTCCCTTCTAGAGCTGCCGTCCACCAAGGGCTGGGCTCTTCCAAGGGTTGGGATAGCTCTGAAGAGAAACCTCACCAATTTCAGACTTCCTCTATCAGTGGGATCCCTCTTCTGCCTTAAGTCCCGCCCCCTCCACAATCATAGAGTATATGTGGAAAGGGAGAGCGCGTAGTTTGGGCCCTCCCCTGCCTGATCCATTGATGGAAGTCCCACCTCTGCACTTCCTGTGTCCAGCATTAGTTGCTGCAGACAAATGCTGACCATGGGGCTGGGGCAGGGCAAGTGCAACATTCAGGCAGCCTTGAGCTGTGTGCTCTCATTCCCCCCCCCCCCAAACACACACAAGAACACGGAAGGGAGACTAATGACTGATTAGGGCTAATTTGTTGCCGAGTTCCAAAGACACTGCAACAGACTTTTCTTTTGTAACTGTATCTGGATGGTGGCCCAGTATTTCTCTCTTTGCATTTAAGTGCTGAATTGCCTTGTTCCTTTTGCTAGGAATTGCTCTTATGCTAAGCAGCTCTCTAGCAAAGTTCACTGGAGTTCCACTACTTCAGTGGAATGTGCCAATCACGGTGCTGATTATACTGAAGGTCTTCCAAGTAATCTTATTCTAATTCAGTGCTTCCCAAAGTGGTGGGTCACGACCCACCACCCTGGGAAGCCCTGGCCAATAAGGGGCGGGGAGAGGCAAAGGCAGTCATGCCATCTCCAGACTCGCACTGCTGCCCTGGGCCCAGGGCTTGTTTTACACTCGCCCCTTGCAGCACTGGTCTCCGGGGTGTGTGGGGGAGCCCTGGGGTGTTGTGTCCCCCCCCCCGCAGGTCTCCCCAAGACTCGCAGTGTGTTAAAAATGTAATCGCGACCCTCTTCCACCACTACTTGCAAGTTTCCCAACTCCCTCGCAGGAGTTTCGAAACCACTTTCCTCATTAAATATACCTTGTAGAGTACTGTAAACTGTTCACTTGTGAGTGAGTCAGCAATGTGGTTGACTACATGGTTCAAAACTACCTCAAAAAGACTTCTGGTGGGTTTCTGTTGAAGATGCAGTCTTGGCGTTTGGGCTTTGCTGTGTTTCTGCAGCGCCAGCATGGGGGGGCCAGATGCCGCCCGTCACACCACGTTCCCCACTGGCCAGTTACTCACTTGCTCCCCTGCAGATGTTTGCTTAGCTGCCTAACCTTTTGCTATTGCTTCGGTGGGGAATAGGAGCCTGGCCAGGATTGGGTCTGGCTACAGCCGCCACGGGATGCAATTCGGAGGCCGCCACTCAGAGTGCTCCAGTGGGCCGCAGCCTGCCACGGGCAGTGGAAGACCCATGTGGCGGGGGCCATGTGGCGGAGGTTTGGGGGAGCAGGCCAAATTCAGCCGATGCTAAAATAAAACAAATCAAAATATAATCTGCCAACAGTTTTCTGAATGTGCTTCCTCTTGTCCAAAAGCATTTTTTTTTCAAACATGACTTTTTTTGTTTTTGCATTTAAAAGGCATGCCAGTTTTTTAAAAATTATCATTATTACTGATCCATTTTAGGTGATGTGTAAAACTTCCTTTTGAAAGAAAAACCTCTCATAACAAAAGCTCCTTTAAGGGAGTCTAAGTTTCTTGGCAATCTTAATATTTTTTTTGCTGCTAATAGTATTTTTGGAGCACTGCATTCCATTGTTAGTAAAATGAATACTCTTGCCAACTGCAAACCTAATACCTAAATATTTCACATTTTCGGAGAAATAACTGTGACTATAGAATAAGCATCAAGGCAACTAGATTCTTGGAAAAGTGATGATCCTGTAAATGTCCATGTTTTTGATGTGCAGTCAACATGTTTATATACAAATATAAATATATTTGTATATGTGTGTATATTTCTATATTCACATACATATATATGAAGCTACACATATACACAACCAACCCTCTGTTCTTGTAACTCATCACCCAGGAAAACTGGATTCCCCAACTTCCCTTGCCACAGGGTCAGTGGAAATGCATGAGCATTTTTCATTCTTAGCGAAGGAACGTTTTTGGACTCCTAAAGCAATGAGCTTATACATCTTTTGTTCTGGTCTGAGACGGTGTTGGATGATATGGTGTTACGTAAATGAATCAAACCTAGGGGGTTAAAATGATTTGTTGGTTAGAAATATAGTATTATACTCTCAGGTATCAACTGATAAAAGACGACAGACTGTTCTTTCTTCCTTGAGCTTAAAAAATCCATGAAAAATGCAGTGATTGAAAGGTGAAGTTGCTCCTCTTTGAAACGCTGGTCAGTCTTAATGGTTCTAGAGTCCTAATTTTATTTCGAACAATAGACCAATCGTTTTAACTCCGGACTAGCTTGTTAGTCATGCACTGATAATGTGTAATTAAATATTTCTGGAGCCCAGAGGGAGCACATTTACACTTTAAAGAGACACTGCTAAGCTAAAAGATAATTAGCATCACATGTGAGGGCTTTGCTTAAAATATATATTATGCTTTCACTGCTTGCTCTGTGCAATGGCATTTACTAACACTGCTCACTTTAAAAATGGTCAGATTCTTATTTTGCCAGCTAATTAGCGGTTGCCAGTGTCATTTTTGTGATGTTGCAGCTAGTAATATAAGCCCAGTTGCATAGTCACAAAAGTGATCATTGGAAACTGTGACTCTGCTGCAGGGACAATGTGGGAAACCCCTTTTCTGAGCCTCTAACGACCTCTGACCTTTGCTTGCTGATGGTTTGCATGATTATTTCCTTTTCACTGAATGAGCCAAGGGTTGGTTTGTATTACTAATCATTCTTTCCCGGTTAATTTTTCCTCTGTGCGCTTGTGTGTGTGCGCGCGCACGTGTGTGTATGTATTTTATTTATATATTAAATATTCAGAAGCTTTACTTATGATCGTTTTATGCTTGGTCTGAAAGAACTAAACTTTGGGTGAAATGACAATGCTGTATCTCTGTGTTCCAAAACTCCCTCTCAGTGAAGCGCGCTTGAAACTCTTCATTATCTCCATCCACTTTCTGAAATACAATTTAAGGTGTATAATATAATATTGAAAGGTGTCAGGAAAAGTGGCAAACTATATGTAACTCGCCACATATGTCTGACTAACTGTAGGAATTATCACCAACAGATAGGCACATTTTTAATGAGTATATGGAAACATTGGGATCAAAAATATGAAAAGAAATGTCTCGCAGCTAGATCTCTTTAGAGCAGTGCTTTCCAGGTTTTGTAGCATCAGAACCCACCTTTTGAAACAACAATCTGTTGTGACTCACAACACACTCACGCAAAAAGAGACCTAAAAAAAATACTATACTTCTTGTTAATAATAAATAAAGGCATAAATGAATAAACAGGGCCTATACTCCCAAGCCTGCAAGAGACCTTGCGTGAGAGTCTGTGTGTGTAGACATTTGCTATACTGTCCCTAGAAATGGAGCTCGACTGTTTCCACTCCCGATCTTTAGGGTCATTCCAGGGTGACTTGAAGTCTGGAGACATGCAGGCTGCAATCCTATAAACACTTACCTGGGAGTAAGCCCCATTGAATTCAATGGGGCTTACTTCTGAGTAGGCATTATAGGATTGTGCTGGCAGTTGGAAACTTCCAGCCCTTACAAAAGGCTGCGTTCACATGTGATGTTCGGCTTGCCAGTTACTAGAGAACATCAGAAAACGGGACATTTCAATTTGGGGGTTTGACGGTTACCTCATACCACAGGTTAGCATTCCAGCTAACAATTTTCTTCTACAAATCAAGCAGAAGGTGTGTTTGCAAAGGTGTTTTTTTAATGCCGTTCGCAACCCATCAAAAATCAGCTTGTAACCCACCGGTAGGTCCTGGCCCACGGCTTGGCTGAGGCTGATTTGCACTGGGGTCAACTGAAACTGTTCCTGGAGTTCTTCCTGGAGAGACAAAACCGGAATTGCTCCACGATTGCTTCAGCAGTCACCTGGAGATGGGTGCTGATTCCTGGAGACTCCAGGCCAGTTGTGAAGAGTTGGCAACCCCTATTCACATGGCCCTGTAGGTAAATGGGTGTTTGGCTGCTGTTGTCAACACACAGTGTACATAGTGTACATCCCCAGACATGGAAGGAATGGGGCACCCCTTGGCGCTTCAACTGGCTTCAGTTCCCTTCCCCGTTTTTTGTTTTTGTTTAGAGGCGCGCTTTGCCCAGGGTTACTTTGTGTTTAACACAGCAAACGCCGCGGTGCCCCTGGGGAAACATGACGTATGCTCTGGCTATCTTTGCATGCTGAGGAGAGCAACTGTAATTGGTCTGCAGACTCGAAAAATCTGATGTCTAGTATTCCTTAGAAAAAGATTGAATATATGGCTTGAAAGAACAAGCACAAGTTCTACAAATGGCCGTAGTCTGCTCAAGTTACCTTGATTTCAGATTATATTTACGGACACGTTGCACATTATGCTGAACACATAATGTGGCCTGTGGTTGTTTTTTGGTAGTAGCCTGCACAATAGAGTAGGACCGTGGTGGCAGGTCTGGGGGGGCCTGAGGACTGTGCCCCTGCTGTGCTATGTCCTGCTTGTGCCCCCCCCCCAGTGCAATTTTGAAGAGGAAAAATGGCTTCTCTGGCTTCTTTTTCCTCTTAAAATTGGGTGCGTCAGAAAGAGGGCGGGAACAGGAGCAGACTGCTATGCGTCCAGCAGAATGCGTAACTTGGCCCCTTGGAGTAATCTAGAAATCCCTGCCAGCATCTGACTGGGACTGGCCTGCCGGGGCCAATCATACCCAGGCAATCGTGCCCAGAAGCCGCGCATGGGAGGTGTGGTCCTGGGCTGGACTGAGCCCCTGTGGCTGCTACACACTGTGGGGCGAAAAGCTAGTGCCAGGAGGGGGAGGATTTGGCGGGGGGGGGGCAGGGGGTACTACATCAGACAATGAAGGGAGAAGGATTGAAGTCTCCTCTGTAGCTGCTCTCTGACTGCTGTTTCTTGCCTCAAGTGTGCCAGCTCCATTTCCTAAAGTAACATCTAGTTTGATCTTCTTTTGGATGGGAATTCAGCACCATTCTTTATTCACTGGATCCAACACTTAAAATGGTTTTAAAAATATACTGGAGCAGATGGAAGGATTCCCAGTCGTCAAACGCTGATGTGAGAATCTGATGCATCTCACAGGTTCACAGCTCCTCCTTCTTCCCCTTTGCCTGCACATTCCTCTTCTCCCCCCCCCCCACAGCATTTCAGTTTGAAAGGTGCTTATTGGCACTATTGTTTCTGATAACCATAGTTAGCCTACACCCATTTTTTGAAACCATGGTAGAAGCAGCTTTGCAAACTTATTTGGGCCAAGTAAAAGAACATACAAACATGTTCTCATTATGTTAGCGAGAACATACACTTTTCTCTTAAACAGTAGATCACCATGCAATATCACAAACAGCTTTTGAAAGCCACCTCCATTTTGAGAGCCGCTTGTCCCATGGCTTGGGGGGCAGCTTTTAAGAAACCAACTCTCCTTGGGCACATGCAAGGAACTGACACTAGTCCTCTGGATCTAAGACATAATCTGGATTTTTTTTTCCCCCAGTGTGAACTGTTTTTCGAATAGAGATTAATAGTCTGAAGTACATTGTGAAGTAAAAAAAACTAAGATCATGGCCACCACTCCCATCACTTCCTGGCAAATAGAAGGGGAAGAAATGGAAGCAGTGACAGACTTTATTTTCCTGGGCTCCAAGATCACCGCAGATGGTGACTGCAGCCATGAAATTAAAAGACGTTTACTTCTTGGGAGAAAAGCTATGGCAAACCTAGACAACTTAATCAAAAGCCGAGACATCACCCTGCCAACAAAGGTTCACCTAGTCAAAGCTATGGTTTTCCCAGTAGCAATGTATGGATGTGAGAGCTGGACCATAAGAAAGGCAGAGCGCCGAAGAATAGATGCTTTCGAATTATGGTGCTGGAGAAGACTCTTGAGAGTCCCCTGGACTGCAAGGAGATCCAATCGGTCAATCCTCCAGGAAGTCAAACCTGATTGCTCCCTGGAAGGACAAATCCTGAAGCTGAAGCTCAAGTACTTTGGCCACCTCCTGAGAAGAGAGGACTCCAGAAAAAAAGACCCTCATGCTGGGAAAGATGGAAGGCAAAAGGAGAAGGGGGCGGCAGAGGATGAGATGGTTAGAGAGTGTCACCGAAGCGATGAACATGAAATCGGGTGAACTAAACTCAGGAAGGAGGACAGGGAGGCCTGGCGTGCTGTGGTCCATGGGGTCGCAAAGAGTCGGACACGACTTAGCGACTGAACAACAACAAACAACAACATTGTGAAGGGCTTTTAAAAATATTTTATTTATTGACACTTTTCAATCAACGAAAATGATACAGAAAACAGCATAAAAATAATATGCGTTCATGTGCGTTCTGGTATTTCAGTTGCTACCACTTACTCTGTGGAGACATCGCAGGGTATAAATCAAAGCAATGAAATACTTTGATATACAGTATATTAGCAGCTTTTTCAGCAAGGTGCATTTTGCAACCCAATAGATCTTTAGGAAGTCCCGAGTGTCGTCCTTTTAGCACATGCAGCCCAGTTAACAAACGGCGCCATCTCCATTCCGATGGCGGCCTGCCCTGCTGGAACGAGCGTTCCATGACTGGGTGCTGTTGACAGTGTGCCCTTGAAGCACTTGGCGACAGTGCAGGGGCAAGTGGCCGGCAGGAAGGCTGCAGTCCTCCTGTTGGCATCTGCAGTCATCGGGCGTCCGCCACAGCAGGTGCGTCCAAAGCTGGATGGGGAGAAATGAGGAGGGGCTGAGCAGGGTGGGGCAGAGTGGAACTGTGCAGCACTGGGGGGTTTGGGCCAGTAGTGTCAGCTTAGCGGTACGCTGGGCGGGTCTCCTGGGTGATCGGCAGCGTGCGTGCTGCGTTCCGTTGCATAATGGCGAAAGCCCGCCCGCAATGGAACGCAGCGGAACGCAATGGAACGCAGCGCGCACGCTGCCGATCACCCAGGAGACCCGCCCAGCGTACCGCTAAGCTGACACTACTGGATTGGGCCCAGGAGGGGGTGGGGTCAGCGGCACACCATCTCCAACCCCTTTCCCAGGCCTGATCCGCCTTCACAGATCAATGCAGACTTACACCAGCAGTATCACTGCAACCGCTCTGAGTCGACGTGGTGCAGTTGCTGGGCTTACCCCAGGGCAAGAGGACAAGCACTCCTCGACTCTGAGGAGGCCTCCAAGGAGACCCTGTGGGATGCCCTGTAGCCCATGCCAGTGCCGCCACATTGCCGCGCACTGATTTATGCTGGATGGGGCTGCCTGCCTCGCAGTACCCGCAGTACCCGAATTCAAGCAGAACTTGTACTGTTTTGAGTTCACAAGCATGTTTAGGCTTGCTGTAAAATACGTTATCTCAGTATGCAAAGATATATATACAGTTCATACACACACGCACAAGTGGTGTATATCTGACCAGCAGAAATTGCAATGCACACTCATGCACAATTTCTTGAAATCATTTTTACAAAAAAACAGTCTCATAACCTTTTTCCCCACTTGGTATTCTTTTCTGCTTTTGAAATATAATTTTTTTGTAGCAAATACCTTAACCCTATCAAATATTCCTTCTTGAGGGTTTTTATAGTGTTTGCCTTTCCTACTTAACACATGGTTATACACTTGACATTTCTAAACGAGTAACATTTAAAACCTATCCCTTGCACATTAACGCTTCATTATTATTAATTATATCACATTTTAAAATCTGCATGGTAATTAAGATCTTCAGCTTGCTGTCTCACTTTGCAGAACTTCATCAGGTAGCAAATTCCTGCTCCCACTTTGCAGATGAACTGGCTGCGTAAGGCCGAGAGAGTGACTCACCCCAGGCCACCCATTGGATTGGGAAAAACACAAGTGGAGTGTATTTGCTGGATTTTACGTCACTGGCTGGCGTTCTGCAAAATGACCTAAAGAAATGTGTGTTTGTGATCTTCAGTGCTTCTGTTCCTGTCCAACCTCCCCCCAGCACGAGTATAGTGTTTATTATACCTTAAGCCAGTTCCTTGGAATGAAGGGCCATCAACGCAACAAAAAAAAAAATCAAAATTCAAAACAGGCAGGGCAGACTCGGTCCACTCATTTCACTGTGGCAACAAATCTACTTTCTACCATTCCCCCCCCCCAAAAAATTGATTTTAAACACTTGACACTTCCTACATGATTAGCAAGAAATCAGGGAGAATAATCTTATTTTTTTGAGTTGATAAACACATACTGTACTATTCTTTTGAAAAAAAAAGAAGCAAAACATTTTTTCATTCCTATCCTGATGGTTAAAGGCTGTTCCACTCTGTGTAGTCAGAAATAGTTGACTGTCAGGCTGGGAAAGCAACGCTCAGCCTCTTTTGTGTGCACGCTTGAAAGTTCCTGCAGGACGGAACTGGCCTTGCTGGTGGCTCCACCCACACGTGTGCAGTTGGCGTCCTCTTGCCCTGCTGCAACCTGCAGGAAGGGGGTGTGCACGAAGGGCTCCTTCCCAGGCTGGGCCACGGGCCACGGGCCAGGCCTGGCAAGGGGCTGTGCTGCCCTCCCGCCCCTCTTCCCCTGCCAAGCCGCTGATTGGTGGGATTTTAGCTTTTGAAAATCGACTCGGCTGCGCTGCCCGTGCTGGGTTGGCTCACGGCCCGGAAACAAATCTGCAGCGTAGGTTTAATGTGCTGCTGTCGCAATTACAGGTGCGGAAAATGTAGAAAAGCACTTCTATTGCCATATGTGACAATGCTCTTTCTTTAATTCAGCTTAAGAATTTGAGAGGAATCATACACACGAGCGCATTTGGAATAGGATGAAGTTTTACACGTCTGTGTAAATAATACAAGTGTGTCTGAATTGTGGAAGTGCGCATGACCTGCTGGGGACAGAAAGAAAGCTCTGCTGGCTAAAAAGACGGCTGGCGTTTTTGCTTTTTCCTCTCCTTGTTTCAGGCTGCTGTCGGCCCAGGGCAGCATCCACTAAGCACTGTTACTTCAGCGACATCTTTCTTTGTTTCAATGGATCTTGTGTAGGAGCAGTGTTTGGAGGATCGCACCCATTACCCTGATTGCTTCATAAACCTCCGCTGTGTGACTCTGGTTCGAAGACTGTGGCCTAGGTTGAGATGTCTTAACTAATCTAATCTGGATTTTATGAGTAATGAAAAATATTTCAGCTTTGCATTCAATCTGTGCTTCTGAAAGTTACCTGAGGAATTACTGTATTCATTAATGTCTTATGTTTGTTTTATTACAGAAAAGTAAACAAGTGCTACAGGGGGCGTTCTTGTCCAGTAATTGTTCACTGCAGGCAAGTACAATTTTAATGTTAGCCTCAGAGATGCTGAAAAGGGAAAAGGGAACTGAACCAAAGATATAAATAGTTTTTAGAATACTTTGTTGCATAACCAAACACAGTTTTGGCCAAATGTGTTACATTTTCGCTGCTGTGAATTTCTAATAAACCCAGAGACTCGCCCCATTTTGCAAAAAGGTGTTTACAGCCACATATTAGGAGGGGAAAACCCAAGTCGTCTTTACTCCCCAGCTACTCACCACTGGAGGTGGGGTGGGGAGACTCAGGAGGCAATCCTCGCCTGGTGTTAGGCCTGTGCTGGGGACGCATCCAGCGGCGTCATGCAGCTGGAACACTGGGCGGGAGGAACGGGTGAGCGGCAGCCCGCCCGTTGCGTTCCGGTCCGTTTCGCCGTCTTCCCCAGG
>JAJKFI010000057.1:4697274-4771498 GCA_029204185.1 Lerista edwardsae | reverse complement strand
GAACGCAACGGGCGGGCTGCCGCTCACCCGTTCCTCCCGCCCAGTGTTCCGGCTGCATGACGCCGCTGGACATATCCTGCGCAAGGTAGGAGATGGAGGAGGAGTTTTGTCCCCCGACCCTCTGTGGTGTGGCAGCCGCCCTCGTGGGGCTACTGGGCTGGCCACTTTTGGCTGATGGCTGATGCAAATCCGAACAGCCCAGTCTAACGCCAAGCAGGCGGGGGGGGGGGTTGGGGTGAGGCCGGGTCACCCAGCCCTGCCCCGCCCCTTCCTGGGCGCCTGCTCTGCCTTCTCCAACCCCCAGGGGCGGCCAGCCTCGGCCAGGGCAAGCGCATCTGCGCCAGAGTTGGGTTTGGCACAGGGAGGCCAGTGTGTGTCCTTGCAACGGCCTGGCCTGCTCACGAGGAGGCACAAACGGGCTTTAGGGCCCGTTCACGACACTCCTGGGCCAGCGTGACCGGCCGAGTGCCCAGTTAGGATTGCGCTCTGATGCGCTCGTTCAGCAGCTGCATGAAGTCTTCTTTTTTTTATTAGCACGAAAGGAAAAAAAATAGCAGGCTGTTTTTAAGCCCAGGTTACTAGCATCCAAATACGTGGTGGAAATAATATGATCCATAATAATTTTTTTAAAAAGGTCTTTCTGCAGTGCAAGGAGAATAATGTCAGTTTGCAAAACCAGGAGTATTCCTATAAGCTCAGGCACAAGATGAGAGAGCAGACGCTTGGGGAAGATGCGGTCAGCGGCAGCATTCAGCCGGTATGCTGGGCGGGACTTACCTTTGAGCGGCAGTCCGCCCGTTGCGTAACGGCGCGTTCTGCCGCTTTCCTGCCCGCCCCGGGAAAGTCCTTTGACTTACCTTACTCAAAGGTAAGTCCCGTCCAGCGTACCGGCTGAATGCCACCGCTGGATGCGGTCTGTCCTTCAGCATTTCTCTAACTGGCACGTGTTGACCAGCTTTTAATCTTGGATAAGGGCTTTCAGAATCTAGAATTACTTATTTTGCTACCGTTTAAAACTATTGGAGGGCTGCTTTCTAAAATTCAGCAAAGCTTTTGCATCTTGCAAGACGATCTGGTTCACAGAAAATGCAACCGCTCGGCTTATGTGGCTGTTCAGTGAGTGAGACCTTCCTTTCCCTCTGAGTGTGTCTGGCTGCATCTCTTCCTCCGGGACCACCTCACTTTACCCCACCCCCACTTTGTACTTCCAATGCCACATTGACAATAACTGCAATTCTGTTGGACATTTGTGTGTGCTGAATTGATAAGGGTTTTTTTTTCCCCCTCTCTCTGTTTGTTTGTAGTGATGGTGCAGGAAGAAGTGGAACCTACATCCTAATTGACATGGTTCTCAATAAAATGGCCAAAGGTGAGGATCAAAAGGGATGTTTCTTTTGAGTTCTGAGATGTTACGGCATTGTCATGGCAACTCCAGGCACTGTATTTGAAGACAGACATCAGAAAGATGAGAGGCAAATTTTACCCTTGTGTGAACGTTCTAAGGGTTTCTTTTCCCTCCATTCACAGTGATTAAAAACAAGGGAAAATTAAAAACTCTGAAGTTCTGTGAATGAACCTTACACATGCAGTTGAAAAGGGCAGTGTTTGCTCTTTGGCCTGAGACCATTTCGTATTTTATTGGGAAAAAAATTCTGAAGTTCAGAATAATTGTCTGTTAAACATCGTCTAGGTTGGTAGGTTTTGTCTTTGTGCCTTATATAGCGTTTGGCCGTCTCCTGGCCGTAGGTTTAGCTTGCTTGAAAAGATCTGAAGATGGACAGAAAATGGACGCGAACAATTAGTAGTCACTTTGAAATGCTTGAGAAAAGTGTCAGTAAGCTGTTGGGGCTTGTTTTCTCACTTGTCGTGTGCAAGTGGTTTGTTCAAGCACAGAATTTCTGCAGTGTAGTCATTTGCATGATAAGAGAAACTGCAAAATCTAGTCTGCTGAATGGATTTTGGAAGTTTCTGGTCCTCAGGATGATACAGGCATGCCCCAGTATCGGCAGATTCGGTATCCGTGGTTTCAGTTATCCATGGATATCAGGGATACCCTTTTAAAAGGTCGGTAAGGAAAAAAGTCAAAAATAGCTCTGCTTACCTTTGAACGGCAAAACAGCTCCCGAGCTGCCTACAGCCTCTTCCTGATCACACAAGGCTCCTCCCTTTACACAGTGTTGCCCTAGAATGCATTGCAATGCGTTCTCCTCCTGGTCATGATGATGAAGGGAGGAGCCTTGTGTGACCAGGAAGAGGCTGCAGGGAGCTCGGGAGACTGCCTGCAGCCCTCAAAAGACGATGTGCCTATATGGGTACAATGGATAATCTGTTAAAAATAAACAACGTTGGTGGAGAAAATTTCAAGACCGAGGCGAGCACCATTATCAGCATGAATAAAAGTGGAAACTAAACTAAACATTTGCCTTTCTGTAAACAAGGAATGAAGAAGTAGCGTGGGGTTTTTTTGAGTTGCCTTGTATAATGAGTTCTGCATAGTTCAAAAATAGGCATTGTGTGACCCCCTACAAAAGTGGATCCCGTGATCGTCATTGTGTTCCGAAATCTTTATCAGGGTTTTCTCTTCATTACCAGCCAGCCTGCAACTTTGCTATCAGGGACAGACTTGGAGCATGGCGTTTAGTTGTACACAGGATGTCGACTTCAGATCACGTGGCCTGCAATGGTGCTTCCCATTACACACACTGCCATGTCAAACTCTGTGAACTGGTTGATCAGGGAATCTCTCTGTCTGGTGCCCACAGACCAGCAAGGCTCAGTTCTGACCCACAACCACCAACCAGGCTGTGCCCCTGGGTTCACACAAGCACGTACGCATCGAGTGGTCCTATTTAACTTCTGGAATGCTGGGGGATATACTGTGAGATCATTTGGGGGGGGGCAGAGGGGAAGGTTCTTTATTTTTGATTCTGGCAACGCAATCCTGCTAAGCCCAAGAATGTGGGTGGTTGTTGCGATTGTTGTTGTCCTGAGACATGCAGAAACTTGGTAACCATGGAGGAATGTTGTCTGCTAAGGTCTTCCGTACACTGTAGTAAAAACGACTCATTTAAAAAACACATTGAGAAATGCTTGCACTTGGGTAAAAGGCATTTCGGCTACTTGGAGCATTTGGAATTTGAAGTGACATCTTGATCTGCCTAAATAGGAATTATTGTGGAGGGGAAAAAACACAGATGTGCCACCTCTGTTAAACCTCATTTCAGTCCTTGGCGACAAGAGAGCGCAATGAAAGAAAGTTTGGAAAGACACCTACAATTTTCTTGCACAGCAGAGTAAACAAGAAGCGTTTTCTAGCTTCCCACTTTCAAGGGTTGACTTTGTTGCAAGAGCTCTAAAGAATGCCATTTATCGACTCCATTGTACCATGTAATGTCAGATTCCACTTTAAGCGTGGGCTTAGGCTTGCACAATGTGGAACAAGCCATGTGAAACTGGCCGAAGAAAAGAGGCGCAGAGTTTTTGAGACTGGTCAGCCCTGTTTTGTTCCTGACCTGCTCCCCTCTGCCGTGGGGGGAGGGCGCAATTTGAAATCTCTGACCTGGCGCTTTGGGCAGCGTAGATGGAAGATCAAAGGGCAGAGCGGGCACCCCAGCCCTGCTGAGGTGGGCCTTTCCCAGGCTGTCACACTGTGAGGCAGCCCAAGGTTTTGTTCGGACAGGCAGCTCGGCCCGATCTGTGAGGCCAAGGCCCCCTTTGTCTGGCCTGAGAAGTTTGAGGCCCAGGTTGAGGAGCCAGTGTGCGGCCAATGATCAAAGGCCTGGATTTCAGGACATGGACCCTTTCTTCCCGTTTCCTTTTCTGAAAGAGTGAATTGCCAAGGACCAAAGAAAACCCTTCCCAGTGCCTTTCTGTGAGGCCAGCCCCAGCGCAGAGTCCTTCAGAGCTAAGCATAAAAATGCGAGTGCACTCTCAGTCCAGACCCAGCTGCAGGGCCGGCCTCTGCCGACAGGCCTCACACAAAGGCTTCTCGGGATTAGAGCCTTCAAGGGGTGGGCCTTCAAGGACTTTCAGGAATCGACTTAGAGTCATTTTGAGTCCTTGTTCCCCTCTTGGTTTATTAGGCAATAATGCATTTTTAAATCAGAGGACCACTTAGCGTTTCTCCCATCAAGGAGAAATTAGAATGCAATTAATAAAGTGCTTTGATTTTTTTTCCGTAGGACTTTAAGGAGTCCCTGTTTAGGAAAAGGGACTCCTCACATAATTTACGTTTGAAATGGTTTATCCCAATTCTTGTCTGTGCTCACAGTAAGGAATAGCCTAATGCTTGTTTTCTAGTGCAGTATTTTAGAAATCTGTGTTTTCTATGATGTCTAAAGCTATGATTTCTGCTGCTTCTTTAATTCACTTGACATTGAATTCACTTGACAAGTTTGAATACTTGTCATTAATTTTAAGTAGTCCTGTGAAATTTTAAGAAAAATCCGAAGCTTACTGAAATGTCAGATATTGTTAATATGATTTCATGAGCTTCACCCTTGTCCAGTTCTCTTAAGTATATATTGCTTGATTTCGCTTAATGTGTGGCTTGCATAGGAAAATCCCATCATGTTTGCACAAATATTGTATTAGGGTGTTTGGTCCTGCGCTGTGTTTGGGAGAATGGTAAGGTGTGTTTACAGATCTCATGGGGGCTGGAGAAGAGCCGTGCTCAGAACACACATTCCAGGTCCTTAGTTCCCTTTGTCATTCAAACAACAGCACAACGCATTTCTGGAGTGTTTGGGTTTTTATACATCACGAAGGGTTTCCGGCAGGCTCTGCAAGTGACCAAGAAAAAGACAGGAGGCGGGTACATGCATGCAGCTTAAGATGACTAGTCTATTTATTTCCTGGTTTGGGGAGCATTCAGTTTGCAGTGAGAATCTCAACTATTTTTTACTGTATACATATTTTTCTGTGTTGGAAAAAGTAAATCTCAACACTAAAATACCAATTTTTTACTTATGCAGACGGAAAATTATCCGTACTGAAAGTTACAATCTGCCTGCCACTCCTTGCAAACTCCACTGAAATGAATGGGAATTACCTTTTGTATGAAGCCTTTGGTGTAAACCTTTAATCTTCATCCCCAGCTGAGACAAAGCTTACATATGTGCCGTGACATTTGCTCACATTTATCCTTTGTTATCTCCCTACTGTCGAAATGGATCCCGTGGGCAAAGGCCGGGCTCTGTTTGCTCGTGCTGTGCTGTTAAGGAGCCGCGTTCAGTCATCGCAGAGCTGGTGGCACACACGTTAGAGCCAAGGAACAGAGTTATAAAAGAAACCCAACATTTTTACTGTTCCCATTTCTTTGTTCTGTTACTCCAGCCATATTTAATGTTCACTTAGAAAGGGCAATACCTGGGGCCCGATCCCATTGCCAGGCAGTGCCAGTTTCCCACATACTGCCCTGGCGGTTGCAAATGTGCTGTAAGGCATATTGCGGTGGCCAGGAGAGGCCTGGCATCAGCAGGGAGGCCAGTGCCAGGTGGCACAAAACAGCCCGCTTATAAAGGAGACAAGCTGCACTCTGCAAGAGCAGGGAGAGAGCAAGCGAGCGAGAGGCTTCACAGTGACCAGCACTGATAGGGAGCCGGTGCCACGCAGGGCCTGCCAGAGGAGGTGGGGGCAGTAGTGTCAGCCTACCGGTACGCTGGGCGTGTCTTCCGGGTGAGCGGCAGCGCGATCGCTGCGTTCTGTTGCGTAACGGCGAAAGCCCGCCCGCTGCCGCTCACCCGGAAGACGCCCAGCGTACCGGTAGGCTGACACTACTGGGTGGGGGTCATGACACCTGCAGGGCGGTCGGCAGGAGGCGCTTGGCAGGCAGCCGCGGCCCACACGCAGCGGGCCAGACGCCCCGGGAAGACGTGGGACTCCTGGGTGAGGCGAGGCTCCGAGGCAGCCAGAAGGACAAAGCGAGAAGAGCTGCCCTGAGAGGAGAGCAGGAGGCGGCGGGAGCCTCCCTGGCGATAGCTTGGCAGGGCAGCTGCAAGGCCGGAAGAAGCCCGCGCTGGTGGCGCCAGCTCTGTGGCCGCTTGGAGGTTTTCAGGACGGAGCCAGTCCGGCATTTATGGTGGGGACCTGCGTATCTCAACCCTCCCACGTGCCACAGCTGGTATCTGCTACTACGAAGTCCGCTACATCGGCTGCGGGAGTGCACCAACGTGTGCAGGCCTCGCAGCCTCCTTTCGCTCCTTGCCCCGTCCAGGCTGCTCCCCACACCCACCGCACTCATGCCTTCACCGTCCCCTTCAGCAGCCCCCCTCAGCCCCCCGCTCCTGCTGCTCTCCTCCTTCCCCAAGCTCCGAAGTCGTGGGGACTCCACAGGGCCGGAGCAGAGAGGGACCGGCCTTTGTCCTGACGTTCCTGCCTCATCCCGACCGCTGGCTGGCAGAGTGGTCAACGCTGCCGCCCCAAAACGGCCCTGGGGGTGAGGAGGCGCGTCCAGTGGGCAGCACTGCTCTGAAGGAGACCTGGGGAAGCACACCAGATCTTATGCCTCACGTTTCCTGACCTCGGAAATGATCCGCCCGCAATGTCTCATCGGGGTCGGGGCGTCTGTTTTTATTCTTCTCTTTCCCAAGAACTGCGTTAGAACTGAGCAGCTTCGTTCTCTGGGAAGAGGAGTAGGGGGGCCATTCGAGACCTCTGGGAATGCCCCTCCTACTCCAAGAGGCAGGGCCAGTACAAAGTTCGAGGCGTCTCCCTGTAGGGGGCATCCCGACCCAGTCCGGCTCTGCCTCTTTAAGGGACAGGACTGGTTTTCTGCTGGCTCCGTAGAGCTCAGCGTTCTGAGGCGAAATTTTAAAAGATCAAACCTTTTTTCCTTTTCTGCTTTTTCCTTTCCTTCGTTGTGTGTCTTCTGCTTTCCTGCCTCTCCCACTTTCCTTGTTTGTGTTGGGAAGCAGGCTGAAGGGGCGATTGCGCGAAGCGGCCCTCCTGGTCGCTTGACGCGCCGGCAGAAGCGATCTAGCCCTCCACGCGCGCTGCGCGAGGGCTAGAAAGGCGCGGGGAGGCCGGTCGCTGGGGCTCCGCGCGGCTTAGGCCCGGAGCCTCGCCCGCCACCCCATAGCGTCGGGACGCGTCGGCGCCCCCTGGGGAGGCCGTCGGAGCGTCCGGAGGCCAACGCGCCGCGGCGGCGCACAGGTGAGAGGGCGACGCGCGTGTGTCGAGGGAGCGAACGCGCGCCGCCTGGATCCCGCGCGGCTTAGGCCCGGGTTTCCTTTTTTGCCTCACCTGCAACGCGCGATCGCGCCCCCCTTAGGTGGGTGGCGACGCGTCCCTGCCTGTGGCGAGGCACAGAGACAGCGAGGCCTTCCGCTGCTGAGGAGAACGCCTGGCTGTCCGCCATTTTGAGGCCCATTTCCCGCCTTCTGCTGAGTGCTCAGGTATGGCAGAGGGTCGTGAGGGGGAGGGCACATCCTCCGCTCAGCCACAAGAGGAGGGGGGGTCCTCTTTGGGTCCGATGGCTACAGGGGCCATGCCTTTCTCCCAGGCCAAATTCAACGAAATGTTTAGGGTGGCCATGGAGGCGGCGGGGTTCTCTCAGGGGCCCGCTCAGGGGGTAGCTGCAAGTGTCCTTCCTCCCAGTAAGAAGGCTTCCCAGTCAAGACCCCCCAAGGCCAAGCGCAAGCGCTCCCCTAGCCCTCTCAGTCTCTCTGATTCTGCCCTGACCCCCTCTTCCCGGTCGGGGGAGGACCTAAAACCTTCAGGCAAGAGATCTAGGAAGCAGCATCATTGCCGCCCCAAATCTTCGAAGAAGGCCCGCAAACGTAGGCGGGAGAGAGAGATATCATCCTCGGACTCTGAATTTTCCCTCTCGGCCTCTGACAGCAATGAGGCAGAACAGCTTTCAGAGGATTCTGATCTAGAGGCAAAAGAACAAAAGGTTGACCGTCTCTTCCCGGCTGATGTTCTTCCTCGCATGTTTTCTAAGGCGTCTAAGGCCCTGAATCTGCAGCTGCCTCAAGAGCAAAAGAGCACGAAATCTTCCTCCTCGGCTCTGTTTCCTAGAGGTCCCTCCAAGCCTCTTGCCTCTCCTTTTCCTGAAGAATTCAAGGAGGCTCTGGAGGCTGAATGGAAGAACCCGGGATCAGCCAAGCATCTCTCCCGGGTTGTCAACAAGCTTTACACGCTCCCAGAACAGGCGATGTCACTCTTGCAAGTGCCTTCTGTGGATCCTCCCGTGGCAGCCCTCTCTTCGTCGGCAGTCATTCCATCGGAAGGAGAGGGTGGGCCCAAGGATCCATGTGATAAACGGATCGAGGCAGCTATGAAGAGAGATTTTTTGTTTGCTTCGGGTGCCTTCCGGGCTTCGGCAGCTAATTCGGTGATGGCACGGGCTGCTTTCCTCTGGGCTGACCAACTGGCTAGGACCCCCAAGCTGCCTAGCCACATTAAGAGTTCCTTGCGCAAGATATCGTTGGCTACTGCATTTTCAGCGGATGCTTCCTTCGATGCCCTACAGCTCAACGCAAGGGCGATGGCCTCCAACGTCATAGCTCGAAGAAACGTGTGGCTGAGACACTGGGAGGTTGATGCCTCCTCCCAGGCACGTCTAGTCTCAGTGCCTTTTCAGGGATCGAAGCTGTTCGGTGAGGCCTTGGACCAGGTGCTGGTAGAAGATAAGGACAAGCGCAGAGTTCTTCCCTCCTCCAAGAAGGAGGCCCCGCGCAACAGGATTCAGTCCTTTCGTCCCTTCAGGCCTGACAACAGAACCAGAGACCAGGACAGGACCAAGCCCCGATGGCCCAAGCCACGTTTTCAGCCCAAGAACCGTAGAGCAGCGTTTGGATCCGGCTCCTCCAAACCACAGAAGGAAGCCAGAAACGCGTGACGCCAGGCAAGACGCATCATCGCCAAATATAGGAGGCCGTTTGTCCTTTTTTGCTCCTCGCTGGCACGAGATATCATCAGACGCATGGGTCTTGGAGACCATCGATCAAGGCTATGCTCTGGACCTGGCACGCAAGCCACGCAACCGCTTCTGGAAAGTGCCGATCTCCAGGGATCCTCAGAAACATCTGCTCAAGATACAGGCCATTCAACACCTCCTCAGCATCAGGGCGATAGAGCCAGTTCCCAAACGTCAACGGGGGACCGGGGTTTACTCAGTCCTTTTCCTAGTTCCAAAGAAAAACGGGACCTGGAGAGCCATCTTGGACCTGAAGTGGCTCAATCGCCTGATGAAGAGGAGGAAGTTCCGGATGGAGTCATGGAGATCAATTGCAGCTGCCCTGGAACAAGGGGATTTCATGGCCTCGCTGGATTTGTCGGAGGCCTACCTCCATGTTCGGATCCGTCCCCGCCATCGGCGCTATCTTCGCTTTGCATACGGGAATCTGCACTTCCAGTATCGGGCCCTTCCATTCGGCCTTTCCTCTGCCCCGAGGGTTTTCACCAAGTTGCTGGTAGCCCCGGTCGCCTTTCTGAGACAACACGGGGTACAGGTCTTCCCGTATTTGGACGACATCTTGGTGAAGGCTCAGTCGGCGCAGCAAGCCTCCAAGGATGTCCAGAGGACCGTGACCCTTCTCCAAGACCTAGGGTTCATCATCAACGTCGAGAAAAGCTCCTTGACCCCATCACAGGAGATAGAGCATTTGGGTCTACAGATCAACACGAGATCCTTCAGGGCGGCTATCTCCCCAGAGCGCAGATCAGCACTCTCCAGCGCGCTGCAGTCTCTGCTCAGTTCTCAGCATCAGGACCTGATGGAGTTAGCATCCCTCCTAGGGATGCTGGTGTCCTGCCAGGATCTAGTGGATTGGGCTCGCTTCCATATGCGGCCCCTTCAGCGATTTCTTCTGCCGTTCCAACATCTTATAGAGCAACGACGGCACCGACAGTTCTCCATCTCCCAGGATCTGAAGCGGGAGCTCTCTTGGTGGCTACAGGAGGAGCGTCTATCCAGAGGGGTGAGCTTGGCTCTGCCGGAGAGGCTGGTCCTGACCACCGATGCCAGCCTCTTCGGCTGGGGAGCCCATATGCAGGGCGCCCTGGCCCAGGGCACCTGGTCTCCAGTCGAGGTTTCCTCCAGCATCAACTTCCTGGAGCTCCGAGCCATCCGTCTGGCGCTGGTGCAATTTCAACACCTTGTCCAGGACGCCCATGTCCTGGTACGCACCGACAACACTTCGGCAAAGGCGTACATCAATCGGCAGGGGGGAACGAGATCGCGTTCCCTTCATCAAGAAGCAGTGACCCTCCTGAAATGGGCGGAGAGCAACCTGGCATCACTGAGGGCAGAACACCTGGCCGGGATCCAGAACATTTCAGCAGACTGGCTGAGCAGAAAGACCTTGCTCGAGTCCGAGTGGCAGCTCCACCCGGAGGTATTCCGGTTGGTGATCAAGAAGTTCGGGCTCCCGGTAGTCGATCTGCTTGCCTCCCAGGGGAACAACCATCTTCCCAGGTTCTTTTCCAGATTTCCGGAGCCCCGGGCGGAAGGGGTGGACGCTCTGGTGGAGCCCTGGCCGCAGGGGCTGCTTTATGCCTTTCCCCCCCATAGCTCTTCTCCCTCAGCTATTGCGCAGGCTTCGTTCCCTGGGATCAGACATGATACTGATTGCTCCACGGTGGCCTCGTCGACCGTGGTTCCCAGACCTCGTAAGACTGTCAGTCAGGGAACCGTGGCCACTTCCGGAGAGGGCGGACCTTCTCAGGCAGGGACCGCTGTTACACCCACGGCCCCAGTTCTACCACCTCACTGCCTGGAGGTTGAAAGGGAAGCCCTGAGTAAGCAGGGTTACTCCGGGGGGGTGTTGGATACCCTGTTAGCTTCCAGAAGGGGATCTACTAAAAGGGCATATAATTTGACCTGGAGAAAGTTCGCATTCTGGTGCAGGGAGAAAGGGTACCCCGAGCTAAAGCCCAAGACTCGGCATATCCTGGAGTTCCTACAAGGGGGATTGGACAAGGGTCTAGCCACTAACACCCTAAAGCGCCAAGTAGCTGCCCTGAACAGTATTCTGGGGGCTGGTAAGGGTAGAGGGATCTCCTCCCATCCTCATATTAAGAGGTTTCTCAGGGGCGTAGCACTGCTGAATCCCCCCGCAGTACACCGCTTCCCGTCCTGGGACTTAAATTTAGTTCTTAATGCCCTGACGGGAAAGGCTTTCGAACCATTGGCGACTGTCTCCCTTCGGATGTTAACGCTCAAGGTACTCTTTTTGGTGGCTGTCACGTCTGCCCGTAGAGTATCTGAGCTTGGGGCTTTGTCCACCAATCCAAACCTTTGTATCTTTCACAAGGATAGGGTGGTCCTGAGACCGGATCCAGGTTTCATGCCCAAGGTGAATTCCATCTTTCACAGGGCACAGGAGATAGTTTTGCCGTCCTTTTGCCCAAATCCATCACACAGAAGGGAGAAAATTTGGCATACGCTCGACGTGAGACGTTCTCTCAGGTTCTACGTGGAGCGCACCAAATCCTTTAGGAAGTCAGAGGCCCTTTTCATTAATTTTAGGGGAGCCTCCTTGGGCAAACGGGCATCGGTGTCGGCACTGTCTCGATGGATCAGAGAGGCCATCGGGGAGGCTTACACTTCGTTGGGGAAGACTGCACCCGAGGGCATCACAGCCCATTCGGTTAGGGGCGCAGCTACGTCTGTGGCCTTTGACGGGGTGCAGTCCCTGGTGGAGATTTGCAGAGCAGCCACCTGGTCCTCGGTCCACACCTTTACGAGGCACTACAAGGTGGATGTGACAGCATCTGCTGATGCCAAATTTGGCAGGCGGGTGCTGCAGCAGGTGGTGGGAGTCTAGGCTTGTCTTCGCCTGGTCCCGCCCTCTGTTTGCACTGCTCTGGTAAATCCCAGAGGTCTCGAATGGCCCCCCTACTCCTCTTCCCAGAGAAAAAAGGGAATTTCTTACCTGAGAATTCCTGTTCTGGGATGAGGAGAGGGGGGCCATTCGACCCACCTCTCACCAGGCTCAGGCCAAGTTAGTTTCCTGGAATCAGGGTTGGGGTGGTCTTATTGTCTTTTCCTCTTACCATTCCATCTGTTGTCGGCCTGTTATTTTGTGTTTCTCGCCCCTGTTTGGGGTCTTTAAGTGTTTCTCTAGTTATCTTTCTAGTTGGGGGTTTGGTTCTCGATTCCTGCTCGTTATTCCGGACTGGGTCGGGATGCCCCCTACAGGGAGACGCCTCGAACTTTGTACCGGCCCTGCCTCTTGGAGTAGGAGGGGCATTCCCAGAGGTCTCGAATGGCCCCCCTCTCCTCATCCCAGAACAGGAATTCTCAGGTAAGAAATTCCCTTTTTTCCCTGCCCTGAACGTTGTCTCGACTGCCTGCCACAGCCAAGGCCACCTCGGGCTCGGGCTAGTGAAGCCCTCGTCACGTGGGCAGGTGCAGAGTGCGGGCACAGAGCCCCCGTGCAGGGCAGAGAGCGGAGAGCGGCGCAGTCCGCCTGGTGCGCCAGCCGCCTCTCCCCTCCCCCGCCAGGGCTCGCCTTGGAACCGGCTTTGACACGGATCGTATTCCGGGGCGTCTTCAACCTTGGCTTGGCTGCAGTGCTTTTCGTTCTTCGGAATGCCGCCGTTCTTTCCTGCGGGGGGGAAAGTGACAAAAGGAGTTACCTGAGGGTGGGGCTAACCCAGTGCCCTTCCGCCAGTGAGCCTCTCCCCTGTGCCCCACATAATGCAGTGGAGAACGATCAAGCGCCCCTCTACACATCCCTGCCCTGGGCAAGGAGGGCCGGCCTTCCCAAGCGGCAAAGTGACGCAGCCGTGCAGAGTGGCGTCCTTCGAGGAGTGGTGAGCAGATGAGCCTCCAGCCTGCCTCCCTCCCTCCCTCCCTCCCTCTCCAGCCTGCTGACCCGCTGGGGGCTCCAGTCAGTCCTCTTCCTGAGAGCCAGGTGGAAGAGGGCAGCGGCCGCAACCTCCTGGCTCTACAGCAGAAGCAGGGCAGCGGCATGCCAGCCGCACGGGCGGTGTCTCTGCTCCTGCTTGCTTAGCACCGAGGCAGCGCAGGGTAGGGTGGCTGCCTGGCACTCACAAGGAAAGGGGAGCGAGGGTGGACGCTCGCTCTCTGCCTGCTTGCCTGTCCCCCGTCCGCCCGTGGGTCGGCACGTGTGTGTGCGCTTGCAGAGGCGGCATTCAGGGTGGGATTCGGGCAGTGCGGAGCAGGGGCGGACCCAGCCGAGGCTCCACCCCAACCAGGTCGACGATCACCGCCCCCCCCCGGTGCTAGCCCCCCCCCCGCCATACTGCACTCCCTTTCAGAGCAGTGGCAGTGGCTCTGCTGCCCCTCCAACCCATGTGACCCCCCGCCCTCCCCCCCAAGGCCCGCCACTGGCATGGAGGCACGCACGCACACCCCTGCCGCCCTCGATTTTTCCCTTTGGGGGACAGAAGGTTAGCCCTCTGCGCCAAGGCTTTCCTGACCAATCATTTTCATAATTCCGTGCTGAGGAGCATGCTGTAGAGAGCAGCACTCGCGCTAGATGTGCCATGTACCAGCAAAAAGCGCCCCATTTTATACTTTCAAACGACGGTTTTCCTCCCCCCAGTGTGTGTGTTTTAATTAATGTGCTGCGGCTGACCAGTTATTCATGCTGACAAGAATTAGGGGCTGTAATTCATTAAACTGTGTTGCTGCCCAGGCTTGAGGAAATGGCTTTGGACAGTGGCCCACCCCGAAAACATCCATGCAGAAGTCTAGCATGTGCCAGCAGAAGCCAGGTAGTAAATAGGCTCTTTACTTACTTTATACATAAAAAAGGAAGGAAAGCTGCCTGGAACCCGATTGAGGAAAAGTGCTGCAAACGTAATTGCCTGCATTAGCAAAATACTTCATAATCTCATCTAAAGCTCCACAAATGGTAGCTATTTTGGGATAAGTCAAAATATATACCTGAAAATGAGTCCCTCGCCCCTGATCGCAGATCGCTCAAAGGTTTTCCGCCCAGCCCTGCCCAGGTTCCCCCCCCCTGCACGGGTGCAGCAGTGCTGGTGTGGCCCCCGCGGCACCCCCTGCAAGAACTGCGCCTCTGGGGGCGTCCTTGGCGGAGCGTGTCGTTCCCGTGCCCCGGGGGCAGCCCCAGCAGCTGCAGTGGGTCGGCTCAGACCAGCGCCAGCAAGATCACTGGGCAAGTCCCAGCTAACCCAGGTCAGTGGACCAGACTGGGGAGGGGGCTAGGGAATGGCTTCCCCCAGTGCTGCCCATCCCAACTGCAACCCCGTGGCTCCAGCCATTGGCACCGGCGGCCCCAAAGGGCAGCACAGCAGTGTCACCTTTACGACACTGGGCTGGGCGTCACGGCAGCTGGTCACGAGGAGGTTGGATTGGGCCGTCAGTCTCACATGCACGTGGGGATTCGTGCATGTGTACACACACACACACACACACACAGAGAGAGAGAGAGAGAGAGACGACTTGTGCCCTGTCACGTTAGTCCTGGCAGATGGACTGTGGTTACTTTCCCAAACTCGGCTGGGCTCCCCACTCCAGCGAGTGCACTGCACCCAGACAGTCTCGCTCAACCATTAGCTCCAACTTTAGAAACATCGACCACTAAGGATCATGAATATTCCGGAGTCACATCTCTGATGCTGGTCAGACCATGGCAGAACCCTCCTGGGCCGCATCCTAAGCGTGACACACAGCAGCTGCTGAGCGCCGTTTTCAAGCTTGCTTGCGGGTGACGTATCTTCCAACTAGACCTTTGGATAGATGGTGGTTCAACAAAAGTCAGTTCAAAAAGGCACCTGGCTGGGGGGGGGTGTTTGGAGGAGGAGGGGCATCTTGACGATTTGCAGGATCAGGTTGCAGCGCAGTGCAAACACACCTGAAAAACAAAACGCAGCACAGAGAGGCTCTCGCAGACCGCGCAAGAACGGTGTGTTTACAGCCCTATTCTGCAGCCGTGGCCTGGCTGGCTCCAAGTCCCTGCTCAAGGACCCCCCTGCTGTGGGTGGACCTGAACTCAGCACCATCTTTCAGCCCAGCATGTGCAGAGTTGCTGGGAGAAAAGGCCTGGTGCGGATGCGGGTATAGGACGGATGCAATGTGGGATTGTGACTTGCTAATACAGAACCAACATCCAGAACAGTGGATGTATCTGGGGATTTTTTCCCCCTGCGAATGGACAAGCTGTGACTACACCTAGTCCATTAACCAGAACTTTGACAACTTCCCATGTTTTGATCAGAGAATGTCAAAGACTAACACAAGTTGCTCAGCTAAAACTTGTGCTGAGAGGGGCTTCCTGGGCCCCACCTAGGATTGGTGCTCCGCCGCTGTCTGAAATGTAGATTAGGCAACTGCCTCGGGGTGTCTCTGAGCTGGGAATTAATGGAAATCCACCGTCTTCAGAGTCCAGAACCACATCTGCCAGGTCTGCTCTGCACAGCTACATGGGGAGATTACTTTGAATGTTGTTTTTGGGTTTTTCTTCTTGAAGTGAAGAAGGTGATGCTAACATGGCCGGAACAGTAGGCAACTCGCTGTAAACAAGACCGGAATAAAGGTTTAAATTGTAGCCTTCTTGTGTGATGGCAGCGATGGGGGACTTGCCCCACACTCCTGCTGCAACATTTAAAGACCAGCCACCCTCTGAGTCAGAATCTAAGGGAGGGAGACTGACTGACCAAGATGCCTTTAGGTACCTGCCCCTGTTGGGCCAGGGTCACTTTTGCTTGGCTGTGTATAGTGTCAAACCGGTCTGTTTTATTTAATCGATCTTGCCTGGTGCTTTCGCAGCTCCAGATGAAACGTGGAATTGAAGTCTACCTAATAATTAAGGTAAAGGTTTCCCCACGACTGAATGGTCTAGTCATGACCGACTGTAGGGGGTGGTGCTCATTTCCATTTCTAAGCTGAAGAGCCAGCATTTGTCTGAGGACAAGCTTCCGTGGTCATGTGACCGGCATGACTATATACGCCGTAGCGCACGGAACGCCGTTCCCTTCCCGCCGAAGTGGTCCCTATTTATCTACTTGCATTTATTTAGGTGCTTTCGAACTGCTAGGTTGGCAGGAGCTGGGACAAGCAACAGGGAGCTCACTCCATCGCGCAGTCTTGCACTCCCAACCTTCTGGTTGGAAAGCCCAGCAGCAGCGGATCAACCTGCTGCGCCACCACGTCCCTAATAATAATTATTAAATTATTATTTATAATAATTATTAAATTACTAATTATAATAATTAAAGCCTGGCACAATAAGAGATAAGCGGGTCCTTGTCACTCAGTGGCCATCCAGTCAGGATTGGGGACAGTGGCTGAGGAGCCCGGATGGCTGGTTCTGCAGGCAGCGCCAGGGATTCAGCCACAGCTGAGCAGCTCACATTACGCTGCAGTTGCGACGGAGGGTTAACACGGGGGTGGTTGCCAATCTCAGCGGTGTCCGTCTCCCAAACCTCCCCTCCCTGCTTGCTGTGCACATCTGTGGTTTTCAGGTATTTGGGAATAATTAAATCCCTTCCTGGTGAGGATTTACAGGGTTATATTTTTGTGTCCCACTTCTTCTCCAGGGAGCTCCAGAGAGCATGCGTGGTTTATCTCATTTCACCGGGGAGGTGGTGACCTGCCCGGGACCCCCCCTTGAATGGCCATGAGCACAGGTGTCTACCCCAGTGGTTCTCAAGCGTTTTAGCACCAGGACCCACTTTTTACAAAGACAGCCTGTCCGGAACCCACCAGAAGTGATGCTGGAGCCTGCCGCTTTCCTGAGAATGCAGCAGTCAACCATTTTCCAATAGCACAGTGAACCAGAAAGGGAAAAAAGCCCCTTGACACAAGCCAAACAACCACACGGCCGTCCCCCCTTTCCAGCATCCCATCTTCCCATATTTGCAATATAGCTGCTCCAGATGTTTCGCAACCCACCTGAAACTGGCTCACGACCCACAGTTTGGGAACGGCTGCACTTCACCTACTAGCTCTACAGTCTCAGCTCGGTCCTCTCCCGTATTCACACCGTTAAAAACAACATTGCGCTCGCTTCACTTGACGTTTGCCATGTTTTGTCCTGAAAGCGGTGTGTGGTCCCACGGCGCGCAATGCTGGCATCTCTCCTGCAGGCCAGATGTGCTGGTCCTCCTGAGAGTCGGTCCTTAGCCAGGCCAGCTGTTTGACTGCAGCCTCTCTGCCTCACTGCTACACTGGGGAAGAGGAAGGCTCGACTCTGGGCTGGAGAACCGGTTCCCTACTGGGCAGAATAAAACTTGGTCCACATTTGGCGGCTTTGGTTTTAGGATGATTATGATTATTGATTGCAAACATTTTCTGATATATTTTTATCATAGTTAAAGTTTGGTCTTGGTATCAACTAGCATGTACTTGAAACAAGTAGCCTGGCCCTCTGTGTGTGCTAATTTGAACCAGCAAGCACAGGAGGACCTGATGTGGGGCACTCTGGTGTCATAGGAGGGCTGTCATGTACAGGGGTAGGGTGCTGAACCCTTTCCCCACAATAAAAATGTCCCCCAAAGCTGCTTTTGGTCCTAGAAGGCAAGTTCATGTTGGTATCAATGGGAGCTTTTATCTCAAGGCTAATAGCAGCTGTGGTGTGACTAACAACCCTGCTTGTGCCGGACATTCCCAAAACGCATGGAAGTTGTATAAAAAGGGGAAAAAGCAAAGAAAAGTGTGATTTAAAAAAACAGGCCAGAGATCACAGAAGTTTCACACACACACACACACACACACACACACACACGTGCCGCAGAAACTGATTAACACTGAAGTCGTCAGTGGTACAGTATATCAAACATAAGAACAAAAACATATATTGTTTTATACTTTTTTAAATAAACAGCCGTGGAAATAAGTTGCCATTCTTAATTTAGAATAAACGCATTTGGTTGCTTGTCAGTATCGGTGGAGGCTCTCTGACGATTATGATTATTATTTAAATAACTGGTGCTAATCAGACGCCTCCTTGGCTTTTGTCTTTGGAGAAGGAGGGAGAACGCCAGCCTCGGAGCCCCCTGCCAAGTCTGCGGGGAGGTGGCTGGACAGTTTCCAAGTGGGCTGGGAGCCCAGAGGGAATCCAGGAGTCGGAGATTGACAGATGCAGCGCATATTATCAGCGCTTTGAACTCGGGCCAGTTGCCGACTCGTGTTTTCTTTTTGCAGGTGCTAAGGAGATTGATATTGCTGCTACTCTGGAGCACTTGAGAGACCAGAGACCTGGCATGGTCCAGACCAAGGTACCGTGAGCGCCCCCTCCGCTCGGGGTTCAGTGCATCTCTTTTTCACTAAAACCCTTTTGCCAGAAGGAAAGACGGGAATAGAACATCATTTAACGCAGAGTCTCCCTCCCTCCCTCCCTCCCACTTTAAAGATCTTTTAATGGCGATTGGAATTAAAATGTATAAAAATAGCAGTCTACTAAGCAAAACGTACACTTTTTTAAAAAAAAAACCCTTGGTATTCAGTGGGTAAGCCATTTACATTACATATGTACATATTACTGAGAATATGGTTCCCCCGGGGACAGGACCTTGAGTCTTGATTCCGAGTAGCAAAAATATGTTTTTTGCTGACTCGTGTAGACTCGAGTGCTGCATGTCAAGGACTTGGGCCCAGACTCGAGAATGGATCTGAAAACCCACAAGGTGTGCTGGCTTGCTTTTTTCACATCTGAAAGCTGGCAGTTCCAGCCGGGAGGTAAAGAATGGTTAATGTTTTGCATCAAGCAGGAAGCAAACCCAAGTCGTAGTCTGGTGACTTCACTGAGGGATGTGAGGATAAATAAGCTACCTCAGGAGGCCAGATGCAGAGGAGTGGCAGTGAGATGCAAGTATCTTGCTATCCTTCATTTACTTTCCTCCACGCCTGGCTGGCCCACAGGATACAGCCGTGGCTGCATCAGCACCGCTACACCCCATGGGCCCCCTGGCTTAGAACAGGACTGGGCCCAAAGGCTGCCATCCTCTGCAAATGGTCCTGGGGCAAGCACCGTAGAACACATGCGTAGAATTGCAATGAAAGGGCTGCCTGCAAAGCGAGTCCTGACTAAGCAACCTTGGAGTCAATGAGACCAATTTGTCATCATGTTGTCAATGAGGCTACCTCGAGTCCCATTAATTTCAATTGTGCATCGGCAGGACACACTTTTTTTGGATACAGCCCAAAATTTCTAAGTGACATTATGTACTTCGGAGCAGTTTGTCATAGAACCAGCAGTTCTTGCTCAAATGCTCCACAATCTGCAAGAGTTGAACGTTGCTTAATGAGAGTTATGGAGATTATCCCAACCTTTATGAGGATGCGTGCAATTGACAAAATGTATTTCAAGTGCACGTTCTGGATTTTGACATTACATAGAAGTTGGACTTT
Source organism: Lerista edwardsae (assembly GCA_029204185.1). Taxonomy (NCBI): domain Eukaryota; kingdom Metazoa; phylum Chordata; class Lepidosauria; order Squamata; family Scincidae; genus Lerista; species Lerista edwardsae. The sequence goes on along the minus strand of JAJKFI010000057.1, from coordinate 4,752,207 downwards.
CCCGCATATAGTCCAGTATTAGCTGTGGACTATGGTTTTCTGTAGGTCTTACCGAAGAGTTCATAATTAGCATTAAACTACTATAATCTAGTTCTCAACCCCGATTCAAGGTTTTGCACACCTTCCTTTTCTCTTTTGGGCTGCTCATTCCTTCGTTAAAGCTGCCCGACTGACTGACTGCCAAGGGCATGGCACACTCTAACCATCTGGCGCTGTGCCAACAGTGTGCAGTCTCTAGAGAATTGTGTACATGTAGCTGATTTAAACAAACTCTGTTCTCGCTCAGTTGAATACAAATAAGGAAGGAACTTCTTGGAGTAATTTAAAACAGTGGATTAAAAATCATCCTCGAAATGCCAATTAGAGTGTATCTGTAGGCAAAGTAAACAGCACGGACTTCGGGTTTCCATCAGGCAGCGCTCCGTACGTTTGTTGCCCACCGAATGGAAAGGTCACTCAGAATGTTTTTCTGTTGTCAAAAGAATTACACTGCATGAAAAATCACACGCTGAAGAAGTCCTTACTGCTTCTCTTACACTTAGGCCTAGCAGTATTATGACTGGGAGACGGGGCAATAGGCCTTTGGGGTGTCGGTAGTTCACACACACACACGCACACGCACAGACAACATATCCTGTGCTGATATCTGCTGTGAGAGGACTTCTTCGTAATGAGTGGGACTGTTGGCCTCAGCAGGAAGTAAAGAACTGGCCACGAACTTGGCCTGTCAGGCGCCGACACAAGCCCCAGGCCACAGCAGGAAGGGAGCTCTGGCAGGCCAGAATGGCCGGCTGTGCGTGCCTGACGCCCGCTTATAAGGCGCAAGGTGCGTTCCTCCAGTAAAACGTGGTGCTTGGGATGCCAACCTTTTGCGCTTCCAGCCCCACCTGCCTCCCCAGGCCGGCATGCCCGCCTGCCTCCCAGAACTGCCCTTGCGCCAGCTGAGTGTGGCGCCCCCGCATCGGCGCGAGTGGCATTGGGCTGACACAGTGGCATTTCTACAGGGAGGGCAAAGCTCTAAGTTTTGCAAGAAGCCTTACCCTGTCATGTAAACCCCTCCTCTCCCTTGCTGCTGTAGCCAGTAAGCAACGCCAAGATTGGCTAAAACGGTGCAGGAGAGGAGTGGTTTCCACGGCAAGGTAAGGCTTCTTGCAACACTTAGAGCTTTGCCATCCCTGTAGAAATGCCACTGGGCTGACACAAGCATGTTGGGTCAGCCCAACGGAAGGGGCTGGATTGGGCCCTGAGTCCTGCCCCGCAGTGTTCGCCATTGTTGAGAACTGTCCAAGAGGCCAGCAGGCACCCAAATGGGCCACAGTGCAAAGCGCAAGAGGACCCGTTTCTCATCATCCGGACACCTTCCCGTCCCGAACAGTCCAGGTACAGGGTAGTCAAGCTGTAGCAAGGACTGACCAATGATGCTTCTGAGTTACTTGCCTTTAAGGTCGCTCTGCACTGCAGTCGTGAGGTCACACCATACATTGCCTGAACAGTTTCTCCTGGAACATTTGCTGTTCCACCTCTTGTTCTGCACAGCTAGTCCTGTACATCTATTTGCTCGATGTTTCATCAGGATTCCTTGGAAAGGCTCCAAGATACTAATCTGCCTATTCTCTCCGCAGGAACAGTTTGAGTTTGCGTTGACGGCGGTTGCAGAGGAAGTGAACGCAATACTCAAAGCCCTTCCACAGTGATCAGCTCGTTCCTCGGAGGTTCCCAACAGGGTCCTCTGTTCCGTCATCCTTGGTCCCTGTGAATTTTGTGGGAAACCGTGACCTGCCCTTAGCTGTGTGTCTTCTATTGTAACCGCATATGGTAGGGTCTTCACCAACCTCTATTGCCAGCTCAAGTAAAACAGTTGACGTGTGTATTCTGTTCTTGTTACAACATTCAGAAATAGTAATACACAGCGGCCTTGGCTTATGGAGCAAGAACACACCTCCTTCCTCCAGCGTCCTTGAAGTCCTCAATTTCACATGTTGAAAGCACACGTACCCCTCGCTCATAGGAAATATGCAGTGTTGTGAACAGTGCACTCAATGTATCTTCGGCAACATGGTGTTTTCTTCTGTTTTGTAGCGTTTCCACGGCCGAATCAGAGAAGCAGGGGGCCTAATTAGAAAAAAGCTCTGGGATTGTCCTGACAAAGCCCAACAAGCCCGCTGAACAATGCCGCGTGTTGGTAAACACCAGTCCGCCTTGCCGCATAAAGGGGGCCTGCCGTGTCACGCTGCGCCCGGGCTGGTGGAGGCCGCTCCCCACGGCTGTTTACCGCTTAACTTTGTGCAATGAATAGACGCAGCTCTGAGCTCCGGGCCCGGAGTCCTGCACAGCCCCCTTGCCTGGGAGGAAAAGTCGGTCGCAGGAGCAGGAGCCCCCCGTCTCCTCAGAGCACGGCTGCCTCCAAGCGGGTCGGAGCGCCCCACTAGGGGCCCCGTTGGCGGCGTGTTGCTTTTCGTGTAGAACCAGAGCAGGAACGGCCTCTGTCCTTGCGCTTATATTTTGAGATTAGTTTATCTTTTTAAAAAAAAATAAATCCCAGCATAGATGCTATTTTTTAAAAACCAAAAACAAGATTCTTCTCAGAGCTTTTGGTCGTATCTCACTGAACAGTTATTCAGTACTGTACGTTCCTTGGCATACTTCCATGCCTTAGGCGGCAATCCTAGTCACACTAACTTGGGAGTAAGTTCCAGAGACTTGCTTCCGAGTGGACATGCACAGGATTGCACTTTTAATTTGCAATACCATTTCAAATTATTATTCCTCATGATCAGTTCTTAATCAATTTGCAGGTGACGTATTATTTTAAATTCCGTTGCCTGCAGAAGGTGTGTTCAAAGTTGCTGCCTTTCACTATAATGAAGCAGACCAATAATTCCCTTGGAAACAGGACTGTCTCGTCCTTCTCCATCCTCACCCCCTTGCATTGCAAAGCTGCGTGCGAGGAGAGTCCCCTGATGCTGGCGTTTACTCACGCAGAACCATTAAACTTGCTTGTGGGGCGGATCTTCATTTGCTGACGCTTTGTATTAAAGGGAAAAACCCCTTGAATTCCTGTGCAGTCCTCTGCTAACTGCTTCCATGCTTCTGGCACTTATTGTGAATTCTGAGATTTCTTTCTCTATATATTTCTAAACAGTTAAGATTCTTTTAAAAAAAAAATCAATAGATCAGTATAATTTGGTTAAAACAGGAAGATCCCAGCAACTTGAGATTATTTATATGTTGTCGTTGTTCTTGGGCACGATCCACCAAGCACTGCTTCAGCACACCCCATTAATGTCAACGGGACTTCCACCCACCGAGTGTCCTTCAAGCCTTCTCGAAGTGAACAGGACACAGGTATGTCCTCAGCAGTGCTGGAGGTCGGACCCATTATCTCCAATCTTCAATGTAAGTGTGAATGCAAATAATGCCTTCTAGTAATTAAAGAATTGTTTCAAAAAGCTCCCGCTGTGTTATCTTTCCTGTGTACATTTTTGCACACTGTTAAGTGCTTGGTTTGCACATTTCGTTACTGTATCAGGATAGCAGAGCAGTTAAAGCAGGCTTCCGCTATTCCCTGCACAGACACTTGCTGTGCATTAAACCACAGGCTCGTTCTGTGGCATCAGCATTTCAGCGCGTCTCTACTAACAAGTAAAACAAAAAGTAATGGGATATGAATACAAAAATCGCCTTTTCATCAGGTAATTTAGGCTTAACAGCCTTCCGTTATTACTTTATCAGGCACGGAAGAGGAGTTTGGGGAAGACGAAATCAGTTGGAATGTGTCTGCCAGGGCCCCAGATTAGATTTGCTGGGGGGAGACAACGTGCTGGGGCCGTCGGCGAGCTCAGGCAGCGAGACCCAAATCAAAGGGCGCGTTCTGAAGAGGTGAGCGGCTCGGCTTGCGACTCTTCATTATGAAGCCGGATGTTACTGGGGAGGGGAGAGGGCAACTGGCCCGTAAGGAACCGCAGTGGCTTGTGAGGGGACAGTCAGGTCGTCGGCAGTGGTGGGATCCACAGGTGCTGCTCTGCGGCTCCAGTTCTCACCAGGCCAGCCTACTTCAGCCTGCACTGACTCTCCACTGTGGGGCCAATACGAGCAGCTCTCAGTTTGCAGGCCTGGCTGCCCAGGGCAAGACTAGAATGCCAAGGAAGCCGGGGAAGGCACCCGCTTTTTTTTCCTGGGCACTTCCACTCTGTCTGCGTGGGCACAGTATGCGCCATCCGACAGTGCAGGACAGAGGGAATGTCAGAGCAGAGGGCTGGCAAAATCAGGTCTGCCAGTGTCTTCCCAGCCACAACAAACCAATGGTCTTCATTCAACTATAAATGCGTTTATATGTAGTCCACTTTGTGTTTATATATAAACTTTATCCCGCTGTGTATGGGTGGGCTGGCCCGGGGAGGGGGTGGGTGGGGCCAGGATCCAGCACTGAGGCCGTATCCTAACCCCCCTCCCCACCCCCATCCCAGTCAGCACTGCGCAGCCTGCTTGGATTTGCACCCGTGGTTTTGCTGGTGCAGGGCCAAGTAGCCCCCTAGGGGGTGGCTGGGGCTTTGGCTGGGGTGAGGGGACAGACCTCCCCCTACTCCCGAGTTGCAGCACAGCCACCTCCTAACGGGCTGGATGCGGTGCAGGTCGGCTTGCCTGCCTATTCCAGCCCTGGCTGGGGCTGAGCTGCCCCTGCGCAGCCCGAACTTGGAGCTCCACTGGCCCCGCACTCCCTGCGCCAGCAGAAGGCGTCACAAACATGCCATGAGGCACAGCGACACACCCGGACAAGCAGGCACCGCCCCGTCAGCACTGCATCAGCCGTGACGACTGACGGCCGAGGTAAGATTTGTGCTGGGCGGAGGGGGGGCATTTCGGGGCTGGAACAGGCCCGGGAGAGGCAGAATCGGCAGGTGCTTCCTCTACGGTATCCATTACACGGGGCTGCTCAGACCTGCACCAGCAAAACAGCTTGTGGAGATCTCCCTGGAGAGCCCCATAGGGCAGGCTGGGCTCTTCCTTGGGGAGGCAGGAGAAATACCCCTTCACCCTGCGGAGACCTCCAGCCACGTCCTCATCTGTGCTGCAGACCCTTCAGGCCAGCGCTGCCAGTTCAGGTTGGGATGGGGCTGCCCGTTTCTTTGTGTGGAACCCGTCTAGTTTCCTCTGAGGTCTGCGGGCATAATCCTAACTCTTCTGAAAGGTAGGTTCGTCACGATGTTTTGGCATCATCTGCTTTACAAAGGACTTCGCAAGAACAAGGATCACCCCCTGAAGGACCACTTGAATTGTGCTGGAGGTTTGAGAGTTGGCATAAGACTCCCTCCCAGGAACATCGCCGTGTTCCACCGTTCGCAGTGTCATTTGATGCACACTGACAACTTGTGCTCCACTGGACGTCTTCCCTGGCTCTGCAGTGCAGTCCTAGCCATGTCTGCCCAGGAGCAAATCCCACCGAGTTCAATGGGACACACTCGGGTAAGCATTTGCAGCCTTAGGGCCTGATCCTGCCCAACGTTCTGCTGTTGATGCGGCTGCGATGCAGCCCTGAGGTGAGCGAACAAAGAAGAGCCCTCCATGACTCAGGTTACCAGATACGGACTGGGACACCGGGGGGGGGGGGAGGTCAGTGATGTCATGCAGGGGGTACGCAGGGGTACGCGAGTACCGGTTTCTAGGATTACAGCTGGCCCCGCCCATTCGCCTGCCCACTCGTCGACTCCGCCCTCTGCAACGTTTGAATTTCCTGCACGTTTGAGTTGCCTGCATGTTCTCAGAGCCAGGCAGGCAGGCAGGCAGCGAGCAGAGCCTTTCCTTGCCACTGAAAAATGAGTTGCTCTGGGGTTTTAACATGATGCCAGGCCTCCTTCACATGTTCTGGGAGTGCTGTGGAATCCTGTTGCAACTGTTGGGTCAGTTTAAAATCGTCTGAGGCCTCAAAAAGGGCTTTTTTCATGTCCCTTCCTGCCACGACATCACTTCCGGCGTATGACGTCACTTCCGGTGGGCGGGTCCCGACACGTGCCAATCAAAAGTGAGTACCTGTTCTTAAATCATTTAGATGACACCACTGGAGGAGGTGGAACAGAGGTGAGTGTGCGGGAGAGGAGCGAGCGGGAGCAGAGTGTCCCTCCTCCCCTTCACATGCTGTCTTCCTCTTGCCCCCCCCCCAGCCGTGCTGACACCAACAGAGTGGAGCTAAAAGGTCTCTGGTCCCAGCATGCGGCAGCCCTGGCAGCGGGAGCAGCCGCCGCAAGGGTCCCGGGGGCGCGCTGGGCTTGCTGCCTTCCTCTCTGGGCCTGCCCAGTCGCTTCCTCCAGCAGCCAGGCAGGGGAAGAGGAGCCGCAGCAGAAGGAAGGCACACGGCAGGCGCGTGTGCGCAACCAGAGCAAGGGAGGAGGGACATGGCCAGGGAGGAGAGAGCGGCACGGAGGGGGCGGCAGAAGCCAGTGTGCCAAGGTCACTCTGAGCTACCCTTTGTTACTGGGTCCGATTCCCTCCTCCAGGCACCAAAGGCCACCACTCAATCCCGGGGCATGAATCCATTAACTGGCCAGTGCCTTTTTTTGGTGCTCTGAACGCCCTGGCAATCAATTTCATCGGGCATACTGGGAAAGAGGAAGAAACCCCTTTGCTCTTCCCGCTTTCTGCTCACCGAGCCCCATTTCACAAGCGTCTGCTGTTCTCCCCTCCACCACCACCCCTGCCACCCTCAGCCACCTCCCCCCCCCATTTGATTTCTAAGGAGGAATCAGGTCCACCTTCAGAACTTCCACAGTGCAATTTTGCAACATCTAGAACGTGCGGGTTCACAAAACAAGTTTGATCCTCCACAAACCTGCAAATTGTGAGCACAATCCTAACCTAAAGTTAGGCCGGCACAGTTAAGTTGGGCAAGCAAAGTTTGGCTGGCACAAGGGCCACCATAAAGCACATTGGACCACTCTCAGAGTCAGGGAGGATGGCGCATGTCTATGTGCTGGCTTCTCAGAGTGGTCCAAACACATTTTATGGTGTCCCTTGTGCTGGCCAAACTTTGCTGGCCTCACTCCAGGTTAGGATTGTGCCCTGTATCAGGGCCTGCTAAATGGCACTGTTGACTCCAGCTCTGAATGGATTGTACGAACAAACACATGAAAGTCAGACCAAAGCCACTGAGTAAAATTTGATTTTTTTTCCAGCAGTTATTAAAACTCTAGGGAAAAATGTTGATTGCACAGCTCTCCAAAAGTGCATGCATAATACTATTCTAACACATCCCACAGAGGAATGACAGCAATATCACCTGTACTTTGTGGTTTTGTGCTTTATTAATCAAGTAGAACATTAATATAAACCAGACCCACTTCATAATTACGAGGATAGACATGAATCTTTAAAAAGGAACAAAGCCCATTTATTGGAAGAGGAAATACGAGTATTTGATGAGTTTCGTTACAGAACAATTGAGGCCTTTTAAATTTTCATTTTGCCTTTATGTTTTTGAGGCCTCTCTTTGGGGAGAGAGGTGGGACCCGAAACAGCAAATGTTCAGTTTCTGGGATTTTGCTTTGCACATCCGCGTAGATTAGATTGCTTTGCTGTTGTCTTAAAATCTCAATTGACATTTGAAAACCTTTTCGTAATTTAGGCTTCCTGTAACACCTGATGCATTAGGTATGGAAAATAATAAAAATAATCTAATTAAAAGCATGGCACACATTCCTTAACTATGTCTTGGGGCCAAAATACATGTTACGTTAAATGCTTTTGGGGGCCGTGCATGCTTGGTTTCCCCCCCCAACATTAATAGCAGGCACAGAGCGTGTGTGTGAATTGGGAGGGTGGTGGGGTGCGGTAATGTCCCACCATCATGGTCCCAAGTCAGATTTCTCCGTTTGGCCGCTATTTCTCCTGGGAGCCTCCTTCCCAGAGCAAGTAGCAGAAGAGTGTCTGACCTGGAACAGGGCCACAGTAGCGGGAAAGGGTCACAATCCGTGTGCAATAGTTCCAGCCCTCCTTGTTCTCCCACCACCACCACCACCAATGACATTTGGCCCACAGTTTCCTCCATCTGGGATAATGTTACACCAGCAAAACATAATCTGCCAATGGCTGCAGGGCCACCGTCACCCATTCCAGGGGGTCTGCCAAGTCCCTGAGCAACCTCTCTTGCTCCTGGGCAAGGCTGCAGAGTGGCCTTTTTTAAACAGCAGACCACATATTTTGTTCCTCTGCCTGCATAACTCGTTAGGTCATCAGGGGTTTCCGTTGCGAACTGAAATAGGCTCGGTGATTTATATGTAGTGCATACACAGTATTTTGTTCTGTCTTTGTAAACTCACTTGTTATTAAAATTATGCTGTCTGTGGAGTTCTGTGAATACTGCATAAGAGAAAAGAGAAAGTCGTAGGGCTCTGTGTCTGTAGTGGGGAGGTGGCCTGAAACTGACCTCTATTCATTTGCCGCGATCCTGTCAAGAGTCTCATGAGATCCCCAAAAGCCACCCTCAAGTCACTTGCCCTGTTGTCCGTCTTTCCACTGCATTTTGCTCCACGGTTCCTGGCAGTGGCCAAGGCTGCTGCAGGTTGTTCCCTCATGTGTCCCCGTATGTGCACAGGTGGGCATTGTGAACAATCCACTGCTTCATGATGGTGGCCATTTTCTTTTTACATAGTGCATGTGGAAGGCAAAAAGACAACTCTCCTGGGTCTGGGCACTAGAAGGAGGGCGGAGGACACGCGAGAGCCCCATGTCAGCGGAGAAGCCCAGCCGTTTGACCCAGGCCCTGGTCAGCAGAATCCAAGCAGAAGCTCCTTCTGAGCCGGGCTCTGCAAGGGGGAAGAAGCAGAACGCTGGAAGATTCTCCCACGTGGAGCTAAACTCTGCCCACACACAGCTCACTAGCCCAGGAAGGAAATGCTTGGAGAGAAGAAGCCTCCTTGCTTACCTTCTGACATTCTACACGGTGAACGTGTCTTGTAAATTGTGAGCGTTTGGACTGGTCACCTGTGCACCTGCAGGGCAACAACCCGGCTCGAGCGTCACGGTGCGAGCCGACCAATTGCGCAGACACGTCACCGGTCCGTGTTCCACTGTGTGCAGGTGGCGGGTGCACGCTGCAGCACTCAGTAAGGGAGATTTGTGTCCCGCCAAAAGACGCGCGGTCCTGCCTATCTGAGTACGTAAGTACGGTAATTGGATCGTTGCTTCAGCGCCTTGCATTTTCAAATGCTGGAAATGCTGGTATTAGGCAGTGAGATTTTGTACAACGAAGGGAAGTGCTCTGCACGCATCAACCCCCAGAACAGAGGAACGGTTTTGGAGGGGGACTGATAGCCCCCCCCCGAGTGACAGCTATGCCCGACATTCCTGGCACAAGATGCTGTTCCAGGTGCTTGTCTTATGCTGTTGGACACGTTAGGAGGCCAAGCTGGATGCCGCCATGTGTCACAATCCCTGCACATTCAATTTACGTAGTTCTATTGCTAGCAAAGCTGGCCAACTTTACACTGAGGCGCTCCAGAGATTTCCTGTCTCCATCCAGGAGCCTAGAAATTTGGATTTCAGTAAGCAGGAAAATCTGGCTCCTGCTTTTGGGGGTTTCCTTCTAAACTCTTGTTGGTGAAACAAACCCTCATCCATGGCCGTGTGTGTGTGTGAGTGTGTGTGAGTGTGAGTGTGAGAGGGGGGGGGAGAACATGGGCAGCCTGAACTGGGCACATCTAAGAACCACTACAATTGTGCCTGCCTGAGCAACCAGTAAGATGAGGAGCACAATTCCACACGCTCTAACAACTGGAGCACTTCATTCCTGTGCCCCCTCACATGCAAGCATGCCCACATTCTCCTTCACAGCGTTGTCTCAGTGTGTGCCGTTCTGCTCCTCTGGATGGGCCTCCTGGTCCTATTTTTCGCATAAGCCATACATCTTATCTGTCCCCAAAGCTTATCACGGACAGCTTATCACACGGTAGCCCACCCAAGGCAAATTAAAGTTTGCTTCAGAGACGGAACTGCAGGAGGTGCCTTCAGGCCTCCTTGAGCTCTCTGGTTCTGTCCAAGACTTTGACTGCCGAGGCAAAAGATGTCGTTCAAACCCCGAAAGTTCGGTTGACCACATAGAGGGTTGGCTAATGGAAAGCACTCAAGCAGGAGGGTTTCCCTGCCCCCCCCTCCCCACAGTATCCTGCTGAAAATCCTTTCCTGGGAGTTACAGAACCCTCCTAGAAGGGGATGGGGTGGAGCACAGGGGAACTGCTAATCCCTCCCCCTTCTATTTGCAGGAGAACAATTTAAGACCCAAGCCTAAAAATTGGAGATTAAAAAGGTAAAAAAGGAGATTAACAATTAAAAAATGTTAAGTACAACTAGAATACTGACCAGGAAAGCATTCCTCTGTCTACCGCTGCTCCTAGATGTAACATGTAAGCAGGTAAGACCATCACATACTCAAGGATTGTGCCCTTAATGCGGTGGTCGTTTGAACCATGAGGAAGGGAAGGGTCTGTAATCCAGTCTGGATCTGATAGCTGGCTGCTCTAGTGGCCCAACTGCTATTGCGGCTGACTGCAACTGGTTTAATTTTCATGTACCTACACATGCAGGCATAACAGGTTGCAGCATGTATTGGGCATATGTGGCACACCTTGCAGGGCACAGAAGTGCTGGCATAACAGGAGGGCAGCAAGGAGCAGCTCTGACCCAACTTGGTGAGCTGAAACACTCAGAAATGAGTTGAGCTGCGGCCCAGGGATGCCTTTAAGCAAAAACCAAAACAGTTTTTGGACAAACTTGTCCTATGCTCGCAGAAGAGAACAAAGGATGGTTTATCTTGCAGTCTTTAATGCCATTCATTATGCCATAGGAACGTGATAGATGGGCTCGCGGCTGCCTCCTCCCTACAGCTCTAATCTCTTTATTTTCACCACAGTGGGACATGTTTAACCTCTTCTAATCATTCATCTTGCCTGTCTCCAGAACATTTGCTCACCCGCAATTTTTAACCAGATTAAGACAGAGCATCTTCAGCTCCTGGTCACCTTTATATGACACCAGATGGTGCTGCTAAAGTTTTTGGTGAGTGAAATGATGGATGCAGCTAGTGGCGTTCCCAGAGGGGGCAAATCACTATGTTTTGCAGGGCACCTCAACTCGCCCTGCAGGCTGCCTCTCTCCATCTCGTTGTTGGAGCCATTCCTGGCAGCTAAAACAATGTGGAGGCAAAGGGAGGAAGCATCATCCCTATGTAAACCTCCTCGATTAAAGTCAGAGGAGAAATCCAATGACAAGGAAGTCAGTAGATAAATACTGGTATTATTATTATTACTTCCTGCTCTGGCTGGCAGTAATCTCTCTGCAGGGTATTGGGCAGACACCTTCCCAAGCCCTCCTGCCAGGGATTCCACAGAGAAGCATCTAGGCAGGGGCATTTTGGCCCTCCGATCAGTGAGCAGCAGCAACCCACTCACATTCTGGGGGTATCAACATTTTGAACGGCTCCAACAAGCAAACTATGATCTTTCTGCAATGCTGGAAATGCAGTTCTGGGGTTGGGCAGTGGCGCCACTTGGAGCACCCAGATGTCTTCCGCTGGCCCTGTGACTGGTGACAAACTCCCCCCTGGCAGACCCTGTGCCAAAGCAGGAAGACATTGCAGGGTTGCAGACGGACGGACGGACAGACGGACGGACACACACAGGGAAGAACTGGCAGGCCAGTTCAAGGGCTGAGAAGGCCCCCATACAACACGCTCCCTCACGAGAACACGGCCACCCTACACGCTACTCTCCCAACCACAGCCGCGCACTTCGGGAGCTGCTGCACTCTTGCAAGTCAGTGGTGAGCTCCAGGCGTGATTCCATTCCACTTAAGCCCCACTTCCCCTCTTACTGGAGGCTGTGGACATTGACTAAGGGCACAATCCTGACCTGGAGTTAGGCCGGCACAGTTAGTCCAGCACAAGAAGGTTATATGACAGGAGAGGACATGACATCAGTATCTTGAAGCCATGAGTCAGACAATATGGCTGACTCAGAAATTTCCCGCCAGGAGGAGGGTTGCCGTGAATTCTCTAATAAAACTCTCCCTGCACGTCTGTAGAAGTTAATATCTACCTCGTTAAGCATGCCTGCGTGTTCTGCATACGGGTGTGCGAATCGCTGTACGAAAAATGGGATTTAATTTCCGCGGAAAGATTCATGCATTCACATTACATCGGTTCAATAAAACTACCGTTCAGTGAGTACAGAATTTTTGAAGCTGTGTAATTCCTTGTTGTTCCTAGCAGTCTTATTCACCATTTTCTGACACCCACTGTTCATGGTCTAGAAGGAGAAAAAAAATATTTTCCCCCTCCTTTTTCCCCCCTTCCCGTTTACACGTTTTTTTCCGCCTTCCATTTTCTACGGTAATATTTTCGAAATTCTGAACAGTAACAGAATTTGTTTTATGGGGGGGGGTGAGTGTAGAAGTTTAAAAAATACTCTTAATAGTCTAGAAGTAAAAAAGAATTACTCTCATATTGACAACTACTTGTGTTATGAAGAGATTTTAATGTAATTTTCCTACATATTTATCTAATTTTTGCCCACCCTCCCCTTTTTTTTCTTTCCTTCCCGTTCACACTTTATTTTTGGTTGTGTAGATTTCAAAAAATAAGTCTGTCAAAACAGTGCAATCCAAGTTTAAATAGACAGCAAGTAGCATTTCGTCCGGTGTGTTCAGTAATATAATTATGCAGAATTAAACCTTGTAAGTGCATATTAAATCATAATCAGGTTACCAATAATGTTTCTCCACGATCACACGTTGTTATTTTGGTAAGTTTTTACTTCAGGAGTAAACTATTCAGTCCTAAACAGTACCAGAAAAGCAATCTGAAATGCTTGGAATGAGCAATGTTTTGAGTACGACAACATGGCTGCTAAGCCCGCCCCCTGGCCTCATTCGGCTGCTATCTCTTCTTAAGGCATGTCCTCTCCTGTCATATAACCTGCTTGGTCCAGCACAAGGGCCACCGTAAAGCATGTTTGGACCACTCTGGGAGTCAGAGAGGCCAGCACACAGACATGCTCCATCTTCCCTGACCCTGAGAGTGGTCCAAACGCACTTGACGGTGGCCCTGGTGCTGGCCAAACTTTGTGCCAGCCTAACTCCAGGGCTGCGCGCTACTCCAGGCCTCAGAGACAGGCAGACCTCCTCGGTCCTCCTGCCCATCCTGAAGGGACACAGCTGGGTGCCTTGAGCAGAATTGCTCTGGCCGCTCTGTGATATCCGTGGTGTTGGCATCGAATGAAAACAAAATGAAACCCCACGTTCAGATTTCCCAAGCAAAAGCAGCAAGTCCCTGGACAGAACTGTAACCAGGAAGCCAGCCAAGAGGGCACCGGAACCTCCGTAAGATGATTCAAGACGACAGTCCTCAGAAGGCGCCAACTCCCTCCGTCCCGCTCGGGCCTCAGGTGCCGCGACAATGGGAAGCTGGCAGCAGCCTCAGCGCTGAGGAGCAGCTCTCAGCTCGCCCCGCTGCAGGAGGGCTGCAGATGAAAACATCACATCCGTGAACGACAGGCTCCTCTCGCCCCAGAGAGAGGGGCAGTAATTCATTAGTCAAATTGGGAGGCTCGCGATGACAGGCAGAGCAGCGTTGCAGGGAAAAAGAAAGGAAGAAAACGGCCTTGTTAGAAGACAAGCAGGACGCAGCCAGCGCAAAGCACCGCTGCCGCCACGGGAAGGTCAGCGGCCGCAAACAACTGCACTGGGACGCGGCTGCCTGTGGTCAGTCTTTGCAGTTCTGGGCTGCTTTGCCATTCGACCTGCACAAAGCGCCGTGCAATCGCGCACTCACCAACAAAAAAATCCACAGGAAGCGCACAACTGCAACTAGCACCAGTGCACTGCCGTCGTGCAGCCCTCCCATCCCAAGTCCTCCAAACGCCGAGACCCATTAGCAGAAAATAAATCCAAGAAATCTGTCCAATCCCCTCTTAAAGGCATCAAGACCAGATGCCATCACCACCTCCTGTGGCAAAGAGTTCCAACGAACCAGCACAGCGTCACATGCAATTAACTGGCCAAGCTACCCCCTCCCCCAGCCCATCACACGCAGATGCGCTAACAGAGCTCACACCGCCTGATACGGTGGCGCAATCAGAGGCCAGCAAAGTGCCCGGCCACCTGTGGGGCTGCTCACTGGTATAGGGCCGAGGAGAGAAAGGGGGATCAACTCTGCTGTGCGCGGCTGCCACTGGGCTTCCCCTCTCCCCCAAACCACCTCCCGTTCCCCTGCCAAACTGCCCGCTGCCACACACCCGTCTACTCCAGTGTAGCCTGGGCAGGCCACTGGCAGGCACATGCATGGCCAAGATCTTAAGCGACACGGGCCCATCGAAAGGAGACGCCTGCAGCCATATAGGGAGGCCCCCTCCTGAGCAAAGCAACCGGGGCCGAGAACTCCAGACCTTTGAGACCTCCCAGGCAAGGGAGGAGTTTGGGGCACAGGCGAGATGGTCCGAGATGAGGCTTAACAGCCCGTCTGTGTAGCTCAACACAGTCTGCACGGAATAAACAGTGGGCAGGGCTCTCTCCAGCCCCACCCAATCGAGCTGCCAAGATTCTCTGCCCACAAAGCACATATTCACCCGCTGAGCAATGAACTGTGTGTGTGTGTGTGTGTGTGTGTGTGTGTGTAAAACTTTGTAAGTTTGTGTATTTATGTTTAAGTATTTATATTTAACTTTGTAGCTTTTTATATATCAGTGGTATTCAAACTTTTTAGACCAGGACCCACTTTTTAGAATGGCACTCATGTCGGGACCCACCGGACGTTCAGTGGGTGTGAAAGAGGTCATGGCCCAATACCACTTCTGACAGCACACAGTGCCTTGCAGATGAGTCCTCTGCATTTTCACCAAGGAATGAACCACACTGTGTTCAACTAGGTCTTACTCTCAAGTACATGTGCAGGTGACTGCACATCTGCTAGCCACTGGCTCCATCGAAGACAACCCCATTTTGCTCAGGGACGGCAAGGTTGACATGTCCAGTGCCCCACCCGCAGTGCCCTAGAAGAAGCTTCTGCCTGTTCTGAACTACAATGAACTCCCAGGAGAACCAGAACTCAAAAAACAAACGTAGCTGGGAAGTTTGACACGTGAGAAGAAAAAGCACTCACAGGAATGCTTTGGCTGATGCCAGAGGGCAACACAGCTGTGCCCAGAGAGGCATTCTGGAGAGGCACGCTGGAAGGACGCAAGTGGCTGGCAAAGTGGCCCCAACAACCTCCTCACAACAGCAGACGAGCAGGCCTAGAAAATGCACCTTGGGGCGATGAGAGCCGGTACGTCTTCCAAAGTGTAGGGGCCTTGCACCTGAGCAGTCCGGACAGTGCCCATCTTCTGGGTTCCAGAAGAGAAGACAACAGAGTGAGACCCAGGCAGCCGTTCCGCCAGTTCAGCAGCCAGTGTGGTGTTCTGCCAAATTCCCTGCTGGGCCTCCCCAAGGGCCCCAATGCCCACACTAGGCTGACTAGTTTCCCCTCCAGAGCAGCCTCAGAGATAGGCAAGCGGGAGGGGGTTCAGTCACCCACTGGGCCTCCTCTCTCCCAGCAGCTTTGCTTGGGATCACCGGCTAGTCAGCCTCCTCCAGACTGCCCTCATCACTGGCTTAGCTCCAAACTACCCTAAGTCTAGCCCCAACAATCCCCACCACCAAACAATAGGCGGTCAGCTTGCCCAAGCCACAACTGCCTCCTCCACTTGGTGGCTCCAGGGGCGTGGCAGCCATACAACAGTTCCCAATAATTTCCCACAATAATAATAATAATAATAATAATAATAATAATAATAATAATAATAATAATAATAATAATAATAATAATACATTTATTTATATACCGCCTTTCTTAAGATCACTAGATTTCTCTAATGATTGAACTCAAGGCGGTTTACATAGGCAGACTTTCTCACAAACCCGAAGGTTTTTTTACAATTTACAGAATGTTCTATCTTCCAAGAACCACACTCCTACAGATCTTTCTTTCTGGATTTAGCCTTCTTTCTTTAGCCACCCGTCTGTCGTCTGCTGGCTGATGAGGCTTCCCTGCTGCCACCAGAGATGCAGCTGATTTCAGCACACTCCTCCTCCCACGAGGCAGCTGAAACTCAGCTTGTAATCAGCCGCAGTTTCCAAGGTCTGCTGCTCACACAGACTTCCGGCAGTCCCGAGCTCATGACCTTGAGATCTTCAGGTGTTATCTTCGGGCAAACGGAGGCATTAACCCTCTCGGCTAAATCTTCTGCCCATAAGCTTACCTTCCTTTAGCAGTCCTTTAAGGATCCATCGATCCATCAGTCCGTCCATCCTTCAGGCAGGCAGTCCAGCCGGCACTTGCATCAGTCAGCAATCCATCCGTCCAGCACCTTCCCAGTTCCCTTCCTCCAGCACCTTCCCAGGTTCTTTTCTCCAGCTCCTGCCTCCAGCTTTATACTGAGGCCAGCCAATCAGTGGGCAGGCTTTAATTCATCAGCCACACCCATCTGCACCTGTGCTAACCTCCCTTCAGAGCCAGAGCCCTCATCAGCCTGCAGCTGTGTTCCTGCTGCAGGAGTTCTGGGATTAACCCCATAATCCCTGGTTTACCTGGACAAAGGGCCATTGCTGATACCATCCCCTATGTCCTCAGGGTATCTCCTGCCTTTTCCAATACATGTGTCGAGGGAGGGTGCCGCAGGTGCGTCATAAGTTATGGCGCGACACCTGGAGAGCAAGCAGCACCAGCAGGGAGGCCTGCCCCAGCCCACCAACAGTGCACCCTGGAGAGCGGCCACTTCCAACCGCTGTGCCCCGAATGGTCCCCTGGGGTGCCACAGGAATTTGGGGGAGGGTCATTTATTAGTAGGCCATTGGGGGTGAGCCCCCCCCCCGGCAGCACAGTGTGCCTTGTCAATTTTCAAAAAACTTGCCTGCATGCTGTGACATGAAATAAGCTAAAGACTGCAGCGTTTGGGGCTCTTCAGCCTAGAAAAAAGGTGCCTGAGGGGGGACATGATTGAGACCTACAAAATAATGCATGGAAGGGATAGAGTCGATAAAGGGATGTTCTTTTCCCTCTCTCAAAACACCAGAACCAGGGGGCATCCGCTAAAACTGAGGGTTGGGAGAGTTAAAACAGACAAAAAGAAATTTTTTTTACCCAGCGGGTAGTTAATCTGTGGAACTCTTTGCCACAGGAGGTGGTGATGGCATCTGGTCTTGATGCCTTTAAGAGGGGATTGGACAGATTTCTGGAGGAAAGGTCCATCGTGGGCTATAGGCAATGATGGATTGTGCAACCTCCTCACAAAGGTGGTGGACTACTGGTACCAGGTGCAAGGGAGTGGCAACAGGATGCAAGCATCCTGTTGTCTCGTGCTTCCCTGGGGCACCTGGTGGGCTGCTGTGAGATACAGGAAGCTGGACTAGATGGTCCTTTGGCCTGATCCAGTGGGGCTCTTCTTATGTTCTTATGTTCTTAAGTTGAAAATCTTTGTACCACTTTGCAAGGTCCACCTATTGGAAGTAGCACTGGAGGTAACTGCTGATGACGTCATCGCCAGTTACTTCCGGGCTGGGAGGCCAGATGCCATGTGACAGACACCAGGAAGAGGCTCGGGGCTGGGGGCTTTTCTGAGAGTGGAAAAGCGCTGCTTGGAGCTCTGCTTGCTGTGCCAGGCTGCCAACGTCTGTTTGTCAGGTTGTTGCTGGTCTCGCTGCCCAGTGGCAGGGGGCCCTCGCGTACCCCCAGCCACCACCCCAAGGACCGCTGGTGGTTCCCATCACACTGGCTGAGAAACGGGGCTGCAGAGGAATGCCCCAGTGGGTGGCCGAGCGGCAGAAGGGTGGAATGGAGGCGGGGGGGCGTTTCCCGCGGGGGGGGCCAGAATGGGGAGGATCAGGTTTGGCCGTGGACAGGATTGGCCGAGCAGGCTTCTGCCTGCCGTATCCTCATCGCTCCCCCGCCCCGGCCCGATGACTTTACATGGAGCTGCTCGGTCAGGTGCCGGCGCAGATCTGAGTAGTCCCACAGGGCAGGCTGAGTCCCTGGTAAGGGAGAAAACATCCCCTTCCACCAAGGAGGCCTCCAGAGCTGTGCCAGCACCATTTAGGATTGGGCCCAGTGGTGGGATTCAAATAAATGAACAACCGGTTCTATGATGTCATAGCTGGAGCAAAAAAAAAACCCCGAAGCCAGCCGAGGTAAGCGAGTGGGCGGGGCCTGGCCATTTAAGAACCGGTTCTGTAGAACCTGGGCGAACCCCCTGAATCCCACCACTGATTGGCCTGCCTGCTGCAGAAACTGACCGAGCGCCTTGTGCCGCACTGGGGACTGAAGACGCACGTTGAGCATGTTCCAATCCCACTATTCCAATGGGGAAGTTTTGAGCATGTATCAGGCGTGCCCAGAGAAGTCGGTCCATGGGACTCAAAAGTGCTTAACTTTGGCCAGTCATCGCTACGTCGCAGCCACTTCCGGGGCAGAAGGCGAAGTGGGCGGCCCACAGGTCAGCCCCACGGCTGGGTCCACCTGGACTGTTCTCATCATAATGGAAAGGCAAGACGCAAAGGCGTACAATAAAAGCCGCCCCTCCTTTGCCAGGCGGGCAGCTCTCCCGGTTTCAGCCAGGAGTCTGTGCACCGCTGCAGGGGACTCAGGCAGGCCAAGGGCCAGGAATGCCACTGGGGGGCACCCAGAGGTACCCGGAAAGCCTCGTGCCCCCCCCCCCCCGCCTCCACACTTCTCAGCCACGTGCAGCCCTGTCTTCATACTCGTCCAGCTCATATTCCTCACTCTCCTCATGTACGGATTTCTCTGTTGCTGGTGATTCGGCCGGTCAGCATCACACACTTGAAGCAGTCGGGCCAATTAACACCCTTTCTGGGTGACCAGGATCGCCAATCAATCGCGCCAGTCAGCCCTGCGTGCCACAAGCTCTCGCTGCTGCTGCTGCTGCCGCCAAGACGGGCGTCTGGTCCCAGATGCCGCGTCTAGCTGGAATTAACAGAAAGCTGGTGGCGCGAACTGACAGCTCCCAAGCTTCTGGAAGCCATCCGAGAAGTCTTTGCTGGGTTCACTGCACGCTCCGCGCTCAGGAAAGGAACGGCCATCACCAGTGGGGAGTTGCAGAAGTCCTAACTCACGTGTTCCATGAGCTTAGAACACAGGCAGACCTTTAGCAAAGCAACAAGAAAATCAAGATCTCCAATGATCTGCAGACTCCTGGGATTTTGTGGCTCCCTCCAAGTCTTATGGAGCTCCTTGGCAAGGAGGAGAATTAAACACAGTGCTCCATGTTTTCATGATGGATTTGCACACAATTCTCCAAGTGGCTTAAGAAGAGTCAGGACTGTGCAGTTCGGCCAACCTGGAGCCGAAGGACTGGCTTTTGGGACTGTGTACTGTGAATCATTCTGAGCACAAAGCCCACAGAGCACATCAAAGGAAGATCTAATCCATCTCTAATCCATCTCCATCAATTAGCCTGGCTCATGTTCCCACTTGACCATGAAGCTTCCTGGCTGTGCCTGGGGAAGGCCCCATCTCCCAGCCAAAGCTACACCGCAGATTGTCAGGAGGGTAAAAGGAATAGTACAGCGGTGGGGAACACAACCATGTCTGTGCCACTGAGCAACGTACAGGAAAGGCAGGACAACCATGTCACGTCGTCATGGAATTCAGGGCAACCAGCAGCCCAATCCAGCACAGTTGGGAGGTGGCTGGAGACCTCCTTCAGGCAAAGCCTTTCCCCCTTACCCTGAGTAAGGGCGCAATCCTAACCTGGAGTGAGGCCGGCACAGTTAGGCTGGCACCAGGGCCACTGTAAACTATGTTTGGACCACTCTCAGAGTCAGAGAGGCCAGCACACAGACAGACGTGCGCCATCCCCCCTGACACCGAGAGTGGCCCAAACACGCTTTACAGTGGCCCTGGTGCCGGCCAAACTTTGCTGGCCTGACTGTGCCGGCCTAACGCCCTGAGTGTTGGGTAGCAGTCATTTAATGGTGCTTCTGCAGCTGCAAGTGGGCAGGAGGAACTGCCACAGATTGTCTGCATTCAAAAATATTTCACAGTGGCACAGACCTGGAAGTGCCCAACTCCAACACCAGGCCCTGCCAAGCCTTCCTCCTTCCTCCTCCTCCTTTTGCACTGCAAAGTTCATTCAGCGACAAAGGACTTCGCGTGTGGTGCCTCGCCTCTGGGCCCCCTCAGTCATCTTCCTCCTTGGCGCCACCAACAGCCACACAGCTGAACTTAGCTTGGCTGAAGTAGCATCTCAGAGCTGGTCAAACCCTTGGTGAGCCGCAAGTTTTACTGGCAGGTCAGAGTGGAAGGCTGGCAAATTTCATGTCCACAACCGGTGCTACCAACGTACATTTGCCTCCGAAATGCCGGATTTGGTAAACCAGATCTGGCTCAGTGGTTACAGTCGCTGACCCCCGAGGGTAAAGACTGAATCCAGGATCCAAAATATCGGTTTCCTGGGCATTATAAGCCTGCATTTTCTTACAGCTTCAAGGTGTTGCACACTCTTTCATCTCATCCACCAGGTGTTAGTGGCTCAGCTGACAATGAATCTAGCAATAAAATGGCCCTCTCTAGAGCCTGCAAATCTAATTGGACGTTCTTGCTCCCAGCCACCCCTCACTTAAGACACAAATATCAGGAACACAACATGGCAAAGCATAATTGCATTGTCCCATTACTCTGTCTTGCTCTACTGTCTTGTCCATTAATCTTTCAGGGTGCCCAGTTTTCTCTACTACAACCAGTTGATCAACAAACAGTCACTGAGTGTTCTACAATAGGGGAAAAATGAAAGAATAAATTTGGGAAGCAGTAACTCTGAAACATGGCTTTGATTAACATTCTATTGCGGCTAATCGGTTTTATCAATCCCCTAATACAGAGAATCAATGGTTACACACAGGAAAGCAAATGAGTTCCTTGCAGGGAAAAGGAAGGGGGGGAAATCCATAAAATGAAGACTTCAAGCCTTAAAAGCTGCAAATTAAAAACAATGAGTGTCAATAAATTTTTATTCAAGGTGAAAATTGCTGATGCCTTTGCCTCACGCACGGCTGGGGGCTCTGACAGACTTGCTACTGATCGGATTCTAAGAGCCACAACTAAGTGTCAGGATGGCACTGCGCCTATATGGGACTTCACCGAGATGTGGAGGCCACACAGATCCATGTCACTGTGGAAGATTTCTGATCCTAAGACCAGATCAAGGAAATTTGCCAACCTGAGCTTAAATTCTATCATCTGGTCTTTACCACTCAGTGGTGGACGATAATCCTGAACTGGTCCATTAAAAAGCAACAACCTGGTCTTTGTCAGAGGATTGTGCGGCCAGTTCATATTCCATGTTGAAGGACGCAATCCTAACCCGGAGCTAGGCTGGCACAAGTGATTTGCGCAGGCCCTGGAGAGCTGCAAATGTGTCGTGAAGCATGCTTGCAACGGAGTCAGGGAGACTGGCGCACGTCCGGGCTGCGAGCGGCGCACAATGCTCCTCTCCATCACTTCCCCCACCCCCATTAATATCTGCTATCAGGAAGTGGCTTGATTAAAATGAACCCTTTTATTCGCCCCCGTTATTTCTCCTGATGCATCTGAGGAGAGTCGAGCAACGGTGCTCTTTAATTAGCAGCCTCTTTGTGTTCTGGTGCCTGCTCATTTTTTTTACCGCTCATGCAGAAAAACTGGCCTATTAATAGCGCCTCTCCAACGCTGTGTGTTGGCGTTGAAATCCCGGCTGGTGGAGGCATCGCCCTCTGGCCGGAGGGGCTCGCGGAGGCCGGCTGCACCCGCACACCAGCTTGCAGAGGTCGTTGCCTGCCGCGCCTCGGACCCGACTTCTTGCTCGTTCTGTTTGTGCCCGTTTCCTTGCCAAGGCTTCGTCCCTGCCTTTGTCAGGCCCAGCGAGGGAGGGCGGAGTCTGGCAAGGAGCAACGGGCACTCAAAGCCTCCCTGTGCAACCTGCCACCACGGCTGGCCAGAATGGCAGGCTCTCCTTTCCGATCTGCAGGGAGCAACAGCTGCCCCCTGGAGGGGCCCGGAAGACTCTGGCCAGGCCCACTTTGTCAAAGGCATTGGCACGCCTGCCTGGGGACCAAGGAAGGGTCTTCAGCTGGGCACAGATGCAGGTCTCCATACAGCTCCTGTCTCTGCCCTGGAGAAAGGCTTTGCCCACAAACGCTTGACTGCCTTTTGGGACGATCCGGCAAGGCCTTAAGAACATAAGAACATAAGAAGAGCCCCTATGCCAAAGGCCCATCTAGTCCAGCTTCCTGTATCTCACAGCGGCCCCACCAGGTGCCCCAGGGAGTTCAGTAGACAACAAGACGCTTGCATCCTGTTGCCACTCCCTTGCACCCAGTACTCTGAAGCAGCCTACTACTAATGCAAGGGGGTTGCACAATCCATCACGGCCTATAGCCCACGATGGACCTTTCCTCCAGAAATCTGTCCAATCCCCTCTTGAAGGCATCAAGACCAGATGCCATCACCACCTCCTGTGGCAAGGAGTTCCACAGATTAACTACCCACTGGGTAAAAAAGTACTTCCTTTTATCTGTTTGAACTCTCCCAACCCTCAGTTTTAGCGGATGCCCCCTGGTTCTGGTGTTTTGAGAGAGGGAAAAGAACATCCCTCTATCGACTCTATCCCTTCCGTGCATAATTTTGTATGTCTCTGCAGGTCCTCCCTCGGCTGAGGTTGAGCCGGCGGCAGTGACAGCGGAGCAGACCACGTCTCTGCTGGTGCCTTGTCTGTGGGGTGCCTGCCCCAGACCCGTTCCTCTGGCACCGGCCCCCCTGTGTCTCCAGCACCCACTTTCTCTGGCCAGCCCTGGCTAGTCCACACCGGGGGTTTCTCTACGGTTGCTTTGGTGGGTGAGCCGGATTGGGTTGGTTGCTGCCGTGCTGTCTCCAGCTGCTGCTTTGCTTAATTTTATCTGTAAACTGCCTCTGGAACTTCTTGAAGAGGGCAGGGTATAAATCTAGAACGCGAGTGAACTTCTGTTTGGTTGCTCGACCCAGAGAGGCCTCTTTTGTATAGCAGAACAACCTCACCCAGAAGGCAGCAGATCATTCAAAGGGCTGTTCTGGAGAGTTGGGATCAGGAGGGTAGGGGAGCATCTGCTGTTGTTGTTCAGTCACTAAGTGGTGTCCGACCCTTCGCAACCCCCTGGACCACAGCACGCCAGGCCTCCCTGTCCTCCACTAGCTTCCAGGGTTCGCCCAATTTCATGTTCATGGCTTCGGTGACACTCTCTAAGCATCTCACTCTCTGCCGCCCCCTTCTCCTTTTGCCTTCCGTCTTTCCCAGCATGAGGGTCTTTTCTCTTCTCTTCTCTCTTCTCATGAGGTGGCCAAAGTACTTGAGCTTCAGCTTCAGGATTTGTCCTTCCAGGGAGCAATCAGGCTTGACTTCCTGTAGGATTGACCAATTGGATCTCCTTGCAGTCCAGGGGACTCTCAAGAGTCTTCTCCAACAAGGCAGTGATCCATGAAAGGGGCATCTGCTGTATCCCCTTTCAAAAAGGAAGACCTGGGAACAGACTGCGGCATCCACTGCCAGGGTCCAGAAGGGAAAGCCAAGAACACCTCCTCTCCGCTCTGCGAGACGGTGGATCCTGGCTCCCATCTGGTCCCTGCACTGGAACTGCCCAGAAATTCCACAGGTGCAGGAGAGGTGACGGAGGGCAGCTCATGGGCAGCTTTGGGGAGGATCAGGGCAGAGAGTGGACCAAACCGGGATGGGGGACTTTGAGGACTGAAGGCGGTGGAACTTGGTAACAGCCGCGCACACTGGATCCTTTCTGAGCCCAGACCTGCCCCTGAGACGCCTCAGACTTGTGCCTGCAAAACAGCCACGCTGGTCTGAAGACGCCCACTGGGGACGCCCACCAGGAGGCGAATATAAACATGCTGACTGACCTCTCCCAGGTATCCTGGCCACCCTCCACCCTAGCACGGAGTTCATGCTCCTTTGGCAACTCTGCATGCCATGGACTGGTGGGGAGCAGGATTGGGCCGTGTCTGTTTTCTGGAAGCCACCTCAGGAGCTAATCTTGGCTATAAACAGGGTATAAATAAATCAGAAAACCCCTTGGCATGATCCTCCTTTTCTTTGTCACAGTCCCAGCAGAAACAAGGGAGCAGCCCTTTGCCCATCTGGAACGTCACGGAGCGTGGTGTTGCCGGCAGCCCGTGGGGGCGTCTCCCAGCCCCAGCTCTGACCAGATCGGGCCTGATTCTGCAGCGACGACGCTTGATGCTCTTCCCCAGGCGATGTGCCTAAGCAGGACCTCTGCGCTGCCGCCCCCGCCTCCCTCTCGCGCAAAGTGGCGCTGCTCCCGGACGTTAGGGCATGGATGAGCAAGCCACCTCTCATTATCCCTTCCATCTCTCATGCCGGCTTCTGTGCTGTGATAAAGAATTAGGTTCAGCAAATTAGGTGAGGGAGAGGGAATTTAGAAATGACACCCTTGATGATTGATGATACTAATAAGCCGTATGCTGAGGAGATCCCCCTCCACCGCCTCTTAACCTCCACCAGCCCCTCCTCCGGCACGTGCACAGAGACTTCCAACATCCGCCAGTCTATTTAAAAACACGTACTGAAGTATCCATGAAACACCGCATGCAAAGTGAGAGGCACCACACGCACTGGCCTGCAACCCCTCGGTGCTTCTGTGCTTTATTTTCTCCCACCCTGTCCATCGGATCTTCAGTTATGTCATTGTGAGCACATCTCCCTGCTTTGCCATTATCTGCCTGGGCTGTAATGAATTCTGTTCCAAAATCTCTCCCCCCCCCCTCCACCTTGCGGGTGCAACTTCCACTTTCATGGCAGCTCCTTCCTGCTCCATCTACTTACGCCTGTATTTTGATGATCCGGCACCCAAATTACAGCAATTGCAGATAAGAGTGACCTATGGGGTTTAGTCGGTTTTTTTCCCCTCACTGATTACATAAATAATCACAAAGGCGGAAGTGACCTTTAGGTTAATATCCAATCGCACTTGTGTTAATATTCGCTCATATTTTATTCTGCAACCTTGATGTACACAGAGGGAGAGGAGAACACAGGAATATTCAGCACACGGACGGGGCCCTGCTTTCAGCCGTGTGTTTTTGTTCTCCTTGAAGACCAGGACATGGCGGTAGAACCTCAGCCATGCTGGATGAAACAAAGGACTTGAGTTTCTGCTTTTCACACCCTGCAATATGAGATCAATCAATCAATCAATCAATCACTAGTATTTATATACCGCTTTTCAACACAAAGTTCACAAAGCGGTTTGCAGGCAAATAATAACATTAACGTTAAATGGCTCCCTGTCCCAAAAGGGCTCACAATCTAAAAGAATGGAGAACACCACCAGCAACAGCCACGAGAAAGACACTGTGCTGGGGTGAAGAGGGACAATTGCTCTCCCCCTGCTGATGACTGATGAACTTTGCAACACCGAGATGCACAAAATCCACACCTGGAGATCGTGCAGATTATTAAGGTGGAGAAAGATACATTTTCTCCGACTGCCCATCCCACACGGAGAGAACAGCAGCACGAAGGACTGGCCTTTCCGTAGCGCCAGCTTTGCAGATGCCCCGGGGAATCCACTGCAGGGCATCTAGTGGAGCCAAGAGGAAGGTTCCCTGGAATCTCCATGGAATCCTTGGGCGATTCCACTGAGTTAGGATGGAATTTGACCGTGGAATGGCTAGCACAGTGCAATCCAACCCCCGCCCCCTTCCCGCCCCCTTGGGCCAGCACCTGTGTATTGCAAGTGTGCCACAAAGCACTTCGCAGCTCCTCGGAAGAAGACTAGGCAAGCGCACGAACATGGCTGTGCTGCAACCATGTTGGGGCAGGGTGAGTTTGTGCCTGCCTGGGCAGGCTGGCACAGGGGGGTTGGAGAGGGCGGTGGGAGGGCATTCCTGGGGTGGGGAGGGGGTGCTTGTGGGCTGATCAGGAGGTGGGTCAGCGTGGGACTGGCTTGGCTGACAAAGGTTGGACCCCAAGCCCTGGCCGACTGGCCTTGCATGGGCTGCTTGGATGTGCGTCGGCAGAAGCCCAGGCAAAGATCTGAGCAGCCCTGTTGGGCTGGCTGGGACACAACAAGGGGTCAGGGGATGAATCGCCTTGCGCCAGGCTGCCCCCCAGCCCTCTCCTCACCTGCGCTGGGTATGGGGCAGCCCCATTGGCCTCCTGTCCCAGGGCTGGTTAGGACTGCGCTCCGAGAAGAATTTAGACTGGAGCCCCCATGAGCCTTCCTGGCCTCTAAGGTCCTCATCAGGACCTCTGCTTAGAGTATCCCTACCTAGAGAAGTGAGTTTGGTAGCAACAACTCTCAGGGCCTTCTCAGGACTAGCCCCACAGCCACAGGGCAGCCTCCTTCCACCAGACCCCTTTTGTGATCTCTTTCTGAGCCCCCTGAAAGAGGCTGCTGTTTTCTGCCTTTTTGCACAGGTGCAGCGACTTATATGACCCTCCCTTGACTTTTGCCGCTTAAGCCATTTTGGGGATTTTAGTAAACCTCATGCAGTGCCGCAGCAGGAGATGTGCAATATATGGAGAGAGAGAGATATGTGCAATATATGGAGATATATATATGGATAAACCAGCTTTGTGACCAGTGGTGAAAGGTTATTTTTTAACAGAGGAAGGAGCCAGAAATGGTAATGTTGTGTCCTGAATAACAAACACAGGTGTCGCCGTAGTCAACATGCATCTTTTATGCCCTATAAAAGTCTTTCTGCATGTACTCGGCAAGCGCTCAGCCACCCAGGACCGGGGAGAAGGGACAGCGAACCCGCCTGCAGCCTTCCCTGTTCTAATTGCACAGGCTGCTGCGCTCTCACAAGCACTGAGGACGCCGTGATCAGAGCCAGACTTTTACCTGCACAAATTCCAGGAAGTTTCCCGCACTGATGTTCAACGCGAGAGCGGCTGTGTTTGATCAGGAGGCTGCAGAACCCCTCCCTGGGATCCACGTCAGGCTTTCCTTCTACTCCTTCTGGATCCTCGGCAACCGTCTACACCAGGGAGGGTCAAACTCATTTCATTCGGGGGGGGGCCAAATGGCATTCATGGCACCGGCTGAGGGCTGGGAGTGACCTCATTAAACAGGAAGTGACATCATTGAGCAGCGGATGGCCGGAAATGAGCACGTCGTTCTCACATTAGGAACTCATTAGCTGCTAATGCAAGAAAATATGCAAACCTTGACCATATTTTCAAGCTAGGGGAGAGCCCAGTTACCACAGGGGCCCCCCTTCCAGAGTGCTCCTTCTGCCAAGGTGTTGCTTGGTAGCCCAGCAGTGAAGAGCACTGGGTGGTGGTTGTGCTCTCCTCAGCAGCCCCTCCCTCTCTCAGTCCTCTTGGTCTGCGCCTTCCCCCAAAGTGTTCCTTGCAAACTTTCAAGGAAGGAACGGGCCTTGTGTACTTAGAGGGACAAGAGATCAGTGGCAGATCTAGAGAATGCAAAGGGTGGCACGAGCCATGGGCGCCATCTTGGGTGGGGGCACTGTTAGCATGGCACCCACCACGCCCCCGCAACTCCCCAGGCCCTACACTGTGTTCCGCTGGCCTTCTTAGAGCAGGGGATGGGGCACCCTCCAGCTTGCTGGATCACCCCCAAAACTGCGTGGACCTTCCCCAACCCATTCATAACATCTTTAAAGTGCCAAAGCATCTTTAAAGTAGCTTGAAAGCCAGCTCTATATGCTTCATGGATATATAAGCTTCATAACTTTTAAGGTTATGGTGAGCTCTGCCTTAGTTCTTTTGTAGTTGGTTCTTTATGTTTGCTGAGTACAGTTTGAAATCCCTTTCTCTCCACTTTTAGCAATCTGCGTCAGTGTCTGCTTCCAATTTGCCTATATAACTGGGGGGTGGGCACATGCTAATCTCCCATGCAAATTAGAAGCATTGCATGATGGTCTCTGCTCACATGTGGCTTGTTCAGACACTGACGCAGATTGCTAAAAGTGGAGACACAGGGATTTCAAACTGTACTCAGCAAACATAAAGAACCAACTACAAAAGAAGTTGGTGGCTGAGCTCACCATAACCATAAAAGTTATGAAGCTTATATATCCACGAAGCTTATAGAGCTGGCTTTCAGGCTATTTTAAAGATGCCCTGGCACTTTAAGGTAGTAATGGATGGGTGGGGGAAGGTGCATGTTGTGATGTGGCACCCCCTTAGAGGGTGTGCTGCATGGCGCCATGTTGTGTGCCCCATGGGGGCGCACTTTCATTGGGCGCCATGAGTGCCATTTTGACTAGCTCCGCCCCTGCAAGAGATGCCTCCACCCCAAGCCTGAGCCAGACACCCTCAGCCTGGACTCTTAGCGGCTCTCCTGACAAGCACAGCAGGAGGCGGCTAGTTCAGTGCCCGGCCGTCTATCAGCCAAGTCAGGCAGCGCATCACGTGCCTCGCTGGGCATCCTCTCAAGAGACCCTCCCCTGACCCTGCAACTCTCTGCCTGCTTACCTGGAAAGAAACCCTGGCGAGCCGAGTGGGGCGCGCTCCCAAGTCCAGCTGCGTAGGGTGCCCTGTCCAGGAAACCCGCCCGACTCCAGCACAGGCTTGCCCTGCCTTGCCCTGCCCACATTCTCTGGGCCGGAACCGTTCAGAACGACACCCTCCGCTCGGCGCCTCTACCCTTCAGCCACTCGTTCTTCCCGAGCCTTGTGAGTCCTGTCTCATTAAGAGCCGTGCCAATTCCCCCGTGGACCCCGTTTCGCCGGGCGTAACGTGGCACTGGAAAAGGCAAACGGACGGAGAGGCCTTGTTGCAAACGCGCTTCTTTTTCCCCCTCAGGGCCAGATGGGGGGGGAAAAGGTTGTCTTTGGATTGCTTCGTGTCTGGATGAATCCCAAAAACATACTAATCGTGCCAATTAACCACGGCGCCTTTCGGAGGTGTTGCTGCTTCGCTGACATTTGGTAGGCAGGACGGAGAGTTAAGTACGCGACACGCAGGCTGAGCTCCCATTGTAAAGGGCACACCTGCAAGCGAGTCACTGCCCCTTCAGGGTCCTTCCCTTCCCCCTAGACCTCCTGGAACCCCCAGAGCTCTCCGTCTCTCCAGCTGGATCATCCTTGCTCGTCCACAGCACCCCAAAACAGCCTCACTCATTCTCCTGCAATTCTCCTTATTCCTTGAACTCCTTTCCAGAACTCCCCCCTCGCTTGCTCTTTCTCCTCTTCTGAGTTGTTTCTCAAACCCCTCTCTTCCAGGAAGACTCACTCACTCAACAGGTACTTATATACCGCTTTTCAACACGAAGTTCACAAAGCGGTTTACAGGCAAACAGTAATAATAATAAAGTTAAATGGCTTTAAATGGAAGACAGCAGAGTAGTCCCCACTAAATGGAAGACAGCAGAGTAGTCCCCACCGAACGCTCCTGCCATTGCATCAGTTCCCATTCATCTGTGGCTCCAGCATCTTCCCCGCCCCTCCCGCATGCTCTCTCCTGGAGTTGCAACTAAGGCCCACACCACAAGTCACAGAGAGGTGTGCGTTCCCCTCTCCTCCCCCACCCCAAAGCTCCCTGCCAAAAATGAAGCTTTTCCAAGAAGGGTGTGGTCCTAACTGCATTTCCCGTATCCTTGCATGCAACAGTCAAAGAGGCAGCGCAGGAGGCGCAGAAATGCTCTTGCAGGTTCGTAAGATGTTTGCACTACTGTAAACGCCTGACAAGCCAGCAGTGTTGGGACTCGGGTGGTGCCAGATTACTGGGAGGTCCTGCCCTGCCTTTGCTGATTCCCAGCCTGGCATCACCGTCTCTGGAGCAAAAGGGTCACTGCCATACCTGCTGCACTGGCTTTACATTCAAGGCTGTCCCTGAGAGACTGCTGTAGCCTGGCTGGGCAGAGGACCATGCATTTTGGCGCCAGACCATTTAATTTCAAGGCGTTGGGATTTTACTGTGCATGCAGACAGGGAGATGCAAGTTGCTTGTGATGAACATAAGAACATAAGAACATAAGAAGAGCCCTGCTGGATCAGGCCAAAGGCCCATCTAGTCCAGCTTCCTGTATCTCACAGCGGCCTACCAGGTGCCCCAGGAAGGCATGAGACTACAAGATGCTTGCATCCTGTGGCCACTCCCTTGCACCCGGTACCAATAGCCCACCACCTTTGTAAGGAGGTTGCACAATCCATCATTGCCTATAGCCCACGATGGACCTTTCCTCCAGAAATCTGTCCAATCCCCTCTTGAAGGCATCAAGACCAGATGCCATCACCACCTCCTGTGGCAAGGAGTTCCACAGATTAACTACCCGCTGGGTAAAAAAGTACTTCCTTTTATCTGTTTGAACTCTCCCAACCCTCAGTTTTAGCGGATGCCCCCTGGTTCTGGTGTTTTGAGAGAGGGAAAAGAACATCCCTCTATCGACTTTATCCCTTCCATGCATAATTTTATATGTCTCAATCATGTCCCCCCTCAGGCACCTTTTTTCTAGACTGAAGAGCCCCAAACGCTGCTGTCTTTCTTCATAAGGGAGGTGCCCCAGCCCCGTAATCATTTTTGTCGCTCTCTTCTGCACCTTTTCCAACTCCACTATGTCCTTTTTGAGATGCGGCGACCAGAACTGGACACAATATTCC
This sequence comes from Lerista edwardsae, assembly GCA_029204185.1. Taxonomy (NCBI): domain Eukaryota; kingdom Metazoa; phylum Chordata; class Lepidosauria; order Squamata; family Scincidae; genus Lerista; species Lerista edwardsae. The sequence continues at coordinate 4,721,567 of JAJKFI010000057.1, read as the reverse complement.
AGGTGTGGCCTTACCATCGATTTGTGCAATGGCATGATAATATTGGCTGTTTTATTCTCAACCCCTTTTTTAATTACCCCAAGCCCACAGATCTTCCTGTAACATACAGCAGTGTCGTTGCTGTGGGGGGAAGCCTGGTCAGTATTGCAGACACAGCAAAGCACCACGTTAGCACTCGCCGTTGGAGCCTTTCGATGCAGCGACAACCACACAGCTGCCCCGAATGGCTCCGACAGTGAGTGGGGGCGCCTGCGATACTGACCACCCCATGCCCCCAGCCATGCTACTGACACATAGTCGTGGTCTTTGATTGGAGGCTTTGGGGGGCAGGATAATAAGTCATTATCTAAGCACTACCCAGTGATGTCATGCAGGGGGAATGCGGGGGAACTCAGTTCCACTAGTTAAAATTAGGGCTGACTCTGCCCACTTCACTCTCCCTCCTCCCCCCTCCCAATTCCTCTGCAAAGAGCTTTTCTTCTTGGTTGGCCGGCACTCAGAGGGTTAAAGGGAGCGACTCCGGATTCCTAGGGGGGCGAAGGCAGTGATATCATTCAGGGGGAATGGACCAGAATGGGCATTCCGGATCCTAACGGGCTCCATGGCTGGTTCCGGGTTCCCGACAAGTGCCAATTAAAAGTGAGTTCCTGTTCCTAAATCATTTGAATGACACCACTGGCACTACCCACACTGGTGTAGCCACACATATTTTAACCCTAACCATGCCAGCTATCTGAAGGAAATCTATTCCCATATCGAGCTGCTCAGTTGCCGAGACCCTCCAGGGGCCCCACCACCTGGGCTGAGAAAGTGACTGGGGGGGAGGGGTCTTCTTTGAAGTGGTTCCCATTTATGAGATGCTGTCCCCGAAGAGGCTTCTCTGTGCTGACCCCGATGAGCTTTCAAGACTTCCCACTTCCCAGGTCTTTGCCATATTTTAATGTGGCTGTTTTTTTTGCTGAATGCAGTCTGCGTTTACTCTAAATCTTCTGATTTAGAGTGAGATGCCCCAGGCATATGAATTGAAATGGCAATAGATACAGTCATTGTAATCAGAAAAAAAAGCTGCCATCCCCTCATCTTATGTATGCCCCGAGTCTTGTGGATAATTCAGGCTGCCATCATATAAATGGTTTCCTGAGCGTAAGCATCACTGAGCACAGCGGGACTTACTTGCAGGTAAACAAGCACAAGCCTGCATCACACATTCAGGGCTGGTGTTAGGCTGGCACAAGTTAGGCCAGCAAAGTCTGGCCAGCACAAGGGGCATCGTAAAGTATGTTTGGACTGTTCCCGGAGTCAGAGCGGCCGGCACACAGACATGCACCATCCTCCCTGACTCCGAGAGTAGTCCAAACATGCTTTATGGCGTCCCTTGTGCTGGCCAAACTTTGCCGGCCTAACTCCAGGTTAGGACTGTGCTCTCAGTCCCTTTCACTATTACTGTCCTGGCAGCCCAGTCCTATGTCCTCTGGAGCACAGAAGCCAGACCTTCCCCCAGTCAAAGAGCCCAGAGAACAAGGCTGGGCTGGCGGCAGGAGAGGGGGGGCCCACTCAGTCAGACTTCTGTCAGGAGTGCCGAGGCAGGCCGGAGACGCACACATCTCATCACAGCCGGTAGCATAAATATAGGGGCCGCAATAATCATTGCAGGGACCACAATGCCCTGTGTAACTGGCCCCTCCCACTCACTTTTGGAGCTGCCCAGAATGGCTCTGATAGCGAGTGGGAGGGGCTGGTTACACAGCGCATTGCATCACCTGCACCTTGGGCTAAGGCACAAAGACCCTCCAGTAGCTACGCTTCTGCTTATAGCCCCTCGAGATCTCAGGCAGGGCACCCCTTCTGCTTTGGCACAGAGGACACCAGGCCCCAGAGCGGACACCAGGGGAAAGGAGGGCTCCAAGCAAGCGCGTAGCTAAAGAAGTGCAGGGGGTGCAATTGCACTGGGCAACAAGCTTTGGGGGCGGGGGTGACAAGCTGAGATTGACACTGCAGGCCAAAATGGGGAAAACCTTGGTATGCATGAATAATACCATCATGTACCACTGGAAAGGTAATTTAATGCAGAACACAATGAAACCAGCCAGAGTGTGATATCTTTAGCCTGTCAAACGTTATGGCCAAAAAACCAGAGAAAACAAAAATGCTATGATGACATCATGACAGTGATGTCACTTCTTGCAACGTCACTTCCGGGGTGACGTTTTGCCCCTTGCCCTGGGCTACACTTTCCTCAGCTACACCCCCGGCTCCACGCCCCCTGATCTGATGCTTTCTCAGGCACCAGAGGGCAGTTGCTCAGGGTCCCTGTGAGGCCGCTCAGGGTGCAGCAACACACAGTGATGGTAAAGACCCCTCTGCCTCTCTCCGGACCCTGCACTCAGCGGCCAAGGCGGCCATCCCTGGAAAGATCGGCTCACCCCGTTCTGCACAAAGGGCCGCCAGCCTCCTCCTCGCAAAATCTGGCATCTAGAAGTTTGTTCTGCAAGTCAATTGGAACGTAAGATAAGGACATGCCTTGAACATAAAAAGAGTCACAAAAGTCACATCTTCAAAAAGGAAGATGCTGCCTTTAAAATCTGTTTTTTTCAAGCTAACCCCCTAAATACATTTTGCTGTCACGGGAATAGCAAGAGAAGAAAGAAAAATACAATATTGTCCCGCATGTAATTGTGACCGCAAGGAGTTCTTTTGTGGAAACAAATTAAACATGGATTGTTTCCCATAACTCTCACAATTATTAAATTTCCCCATAGCCACCTTGGCAGAAGGCAGGAAGCAAACCTTTTCAGCATGTGGCAAACAATATTTGTCTCTCCCCCCCCCCTTACTAATGGGGAAAATGCTACATTCTTCTCCTAGCGGTTTTTAATAAATCTTTGTGCAAAGTATGTATCGATTCTGGCTGTCATGATGGAACCGGCCTTTCTGGACGTGTTTATTTGCTTTGGTCAGGATCCGCAGACCTCTGCAGGTGGTCACCAGCCAAGCGCTCTTTGTTCCGCGCAGCTGGACGCATGCAGGAGCCAAGCAGATTGTTGGCAGAGACACTGTCGGCTGGGACAACGCTGATCACCTGTTGGGAAGATCGGGGGGGGTGCGGGGAGCCTGGAGTCAGTCCCTGCCCCCACTCCCAAAAAGATTATTGGAACCATCAAAGCCGACCACAGCGACCACATATCAGTATCTCATGCTTTTCCCCAAGCAGCATACATGGGGGTTATTGCTGTGTGTGTGCGCTCACGCGCACATGAGTGCGCATGTGCGTATGGTTGGCACCAAGAAATGAGCTTGTGCATAATATCTGGAAATTGTAGGTAGCGACATGACAACATCACTGCTGTTTCCAGGAGGCCCACTGCTGTTTTGGAGGCAGGGGCAGGTCAGTGATGTCATGCAGGGGGTACGTGGGGGTACGCAAGTACCGGTTTCTAGGATTACAGCTGGCCCCGCCCATTCGCCCACCCACTCGTCGACTCCGCCCTCTGCAACGTTTGAATTTCCTACATGTTTGAGTTGCCTGCATGTTCTCAGAGCCAGGCAGGCAGGCAGGCAGCGAGCAGAGCCTTTCCTTTCCTTGCCACTGAAAAATGAGCTGCTCTGGGGTTTTAACATGATGCCAGGCCTCCTTCACATGTTCTGGGGGTGCTGTGGAATACTGTTGCCACTGTTGGGTCAGTTTAAAATCATCTGAGGCCTCAAAAAGGGCTTTTTTCATGTCCCTTCCTGCCACGACCTCACTTCCGGCTTATGACGTCACTTCCGGTGGGCGGGTCCCGACATGTGCCAATCAAAAGTGAGTACCTGTTCTTAAATCATTTAGATGACACCACTGGGGCAGGTGGGAGGGTGCAAGGTAAAGCTGCTCTGCTCGCCCCACTGACCTGCAGCCCATAGAGATCCCAGCTGCAGCGGCAGGCGATCTGCTTGCTGCACTGGGGCAGGGCGCAATGTGGTGACGTTGGTCACATTGGCTTAAGGCTCAAGTGTCTGTGAGTGACAGGACTCTGATTTTCAGCAGTGTGGCCAGAGGGAGGTGGCACGGAAAGCACTGCAGACTCCGCGTTGCGCCATGTTAGCAGCTCCTCCCACTTGCTGCTGGAGTCATTCTGGGCAGTGCCAAGTGGGAGGGGCCACTTGCATTATTGCGTCACCCCATCCTGGCTCTGCTTCTGCCGATTTTAAGCCATCGGTGTTGGTGGCTAATTTGTTTCCAGGCTCAGTTGGAGGAACTGGTCTTGACCCTTAAAGCTGCGAATGGTCTGGGAACCAGACTGGCTTGAGGGCTGCCTCTACCAGTATGGTGTTTCCCTGGGGAGCCACAGAAACCAGTCACGGAAACCGCGGAACCCTTGCCCAAAACCCCACCACCCTCTACTAATGCTTCGGATCGTGGCCTTAATTGGGAGCCACAGCCAATGGCCCAGGAGGTCGAGGGAGCCAACCGTGAGATAGGAGGACTCTTGTTTACGCTGACTGGCAGCTGAGCACCAGATTTCAGAGACGGGTCTTTTGATTCAAGCCAGATTTTGTGGGGTTCACTTCCCTCCCCAACCTGCTCCTTTTTGTGTGAGGCGTAGTCTCAGAAGTTCATGAGATGGCTAGATGAGGAGGCAGAGACCCCCGAGAGAGGGTCCACACTGCGGCTCCACCGTGGCTAGTCTTCCATGAGCACTTGCATGACGGTTCTCAGAATACAACTAAGGCTGCAATCCTATGCACACTCACGTAGGAATAAGCCCCACAGAACACCATTCATGTGAGTTGAGTGCTTAGGATTGCACTGAAACTCATTTTCTCCTTGGATCTAAGCAAGGGAGGTGCTCTCCCATGCCTACAGATTTACAGATCCAGAGCAGTGATTTGCAAACTTTTAGCACCGGGACCCACTATTTAGAATGACAATCCATCCAGGACCCATCGGAAGTGATGTCATGGCCAGAAGTGCCATCATTGTGATGTCAGAGCCTGCCGCTTTCCTGAGAAGGCAGCAGTACGTTGGGTTATTTCCCAGCCATTTTCCAACAGCAAAGTGAATCAGAAAGAAAAAAAGCCCCTTTACAACCTTGACACAAGCAAAATAGCCACGGACCCCTCCCCCTTTTCAGCATCCTATTTTCCCATATTTATGGCTGCTCTGGGTGCGTCGTGGCCCACCTGAAATTGGCTCGTGACCCACTGGTGGGTCCCAACCCACAGTTTGGGAACCACTGATCTAGATAGCCCGGAATTTCCCCATTGCTTTCCCTTCCCAGCCACACCCATTTTTCACAGCAACTGTTGAGCAGCTCTGAAAACGGAAGGGCAAAAGCAGAACGATGAGAAGACAAAAAGGAAAAGGGATGGAAGGAAGGAAAGAACTTCAAACCCACATGAAAAGAGGAGGCTGCCCAGGTTGACTTTCACGTTGGAAATAATGGGGTTTTCAAACAATTTTTTTAAAAGTTTGAAAGGTTTTAAAAGGTCATTATGCATTTAGCAGCCAAAGAGCAATATGAATTTCTAAGCAGCAACATCTGGAAGATCAAAAGAAATCATACTTCAATCAACATGAAAATATCTGCTCATTACACACAATCATATTTAGTTATTAATAGACACTGGCTAGACGCTGACATTTTACACATTTCATCGCATGATGCACCAGGGACACTTCTGGCATTTAGTTTATCATTTTCATCAGTGTCATGGAAAGAGTGACCAATCTGACCCCACAAACCCTCGACTGTCACTCATCGTAAGTGAATTTATCAACACATACAGAACGGCAATTCACAGGGGTTTTTTAACTGTTTGCATACAAAATCGTTTCATTCTTCACGCTTCAAAAAAAGGGAGAGAGGGAGGGAGACATGGCACCCTCACTTTTGCATGAGAAATAATAAGGGCCAGCAGACAATTACGTAGGTGGAAATAGTATGCAAAATGATTGGAATTCAAATCTGTTGTGCGAATGTGACTGGAGGTGGCTTAAGTAATCAGCCGCAACGGGTTGATTTTTCTCCATTGTTAGAGGTTAACACAAAAGCTCTCCAGTTTATATTAGAAGCAGCCTGACTTCAACAGCAAATTGGCACATATCCCATTAGTATTTCATTCCGTGACATCTCCTGTGATGGACTTAGATGCATAGCCTGGCAAATAGGAAAATTAATTGGGCTATTATATTTAAGGCAGAAAAACAAGAGTCTTGGTGAAGGAACTTCTAGGGGACAAGTAGCTCTGACCCCCAACGTGCAGGTAGAGGAGCTATGCCAACATTTCATGGAGTTTCTCCTGCATGTCAAAATGGTTTGTTAAACTGGCGTAGCCCACTGATTGTGGGGTTAAATGATCACAATTAAGGAATAGGAAGAACCAACCCAATTAAAAAAATGCATTGCCAATCACAAAAGCACAAGTCACTGAGGAGCAGCTTCAGCCTGAAATGCTGGTTTATTTCTGATGACAATTATTTGGGGATTGGATCAGACGTTTAGGTTTGCTAATTAAAGCCATTGCTCATTTTATCCTTTGGCAATTCTCGCCAGAATTATATTTCTATTTTGGCCACTTTGCAAGCTACGCTTAAATAATGCTTAAGATAAAATATGCAAGGGACTTGATTATTTTTTGTGACAGCAGTAATGGAAATCTTCTTCCGTGTTTTCAGTTTCAAAAATCACCCTGATCGCTGAAGCAATAACTCTCAGCAAGAATGACGGTTTCAAAGGGATTTACTGAGAACCAGATTATAAACACGCTTTTTAATGTAATAGATTGAAATTAGCACACTGTTTACCAAAATCCTTAAATAAAACAGCTTTTAGTGGACATTTGAGCACATGCTGAAAAGCAAGTGCATGCAATGGAACATAATTTAATATTTAGTTATTTGTGGATATGTTATAGGACAGCTGGTGAATTCACAATAAATGTATCAATGTATTTGCTTGCCAAATTTTCCAGAGATTTAAAAAATGCAATAAAATTTCCCTGTAATTTGTATTCTTCCTTATTCTGAACGGCTTTATACAGCCACTCCCAGATCCATATGCTTTTTATGTCATCGCATCTTCCTGCAGTGGTTAGATTTAATTTCTCCAGAGGCTGCGTTTACACCAGAAGACTGCTCATCTTTAATAGAGCTTGCAGAATCGCCAAGTGCTTTTGGCTCTGTCCACGGGGGGGGGGGGAGTTTACACCCAGCCCCTCAAGCCCATCCAATCTATCCCTCCATGGTTGCTACTGTCAAAGGGTGCTGCAAGGAGCCAGTGGTTCTCTTTCTCCTGGGATGGAAAGTGCTGATTGGGAAGCAGCTGCCCCTTGAAAGCCCTCCTTGTGAGTGTTGAGACTTCCAAGCTGCATGGGAATGAATCAAGGGGCAATAACATAAGCAGCTTCACCGATTCCTGTTCAGTTTCTGAGCACAACCCAAAGTGCTGGTTTTCAGCTGTAAAGCTCAATGTGGTTTGGAGCCTGGGTACTTCTACCCATAAAAATAAGCAACTTCCCCAGATATTAAACTGATCACTTGAGACTCTTCCCCGAGTAACTCCACCATCAGAGATCAAGGAGGTTGCAACTGTGGAAAGGGCCTTTTCAACAATGGCACGTCCTTATGGGGTGCCCGGGTGGGGGTTCCTCTGGCACCCAACACAATGGCTTTTTAACCGCTTTGTTTTTGTGCCCTTATAAGGCATTCTCAGGTCTGGGGAAGCCCTCAGAATGACCATTAAGGGCATAAAAGTGTTACTTCTAGTTTTCCCTGTGGTCCATAGAGGTTTCTTGTGATCATGAGCAGCTTTTGCAGGCCTCAAAAAAGCCTCAGGACCCCACAAGAGCACAGCTTCAGTAGGTTCAGAGGTTGGAGGATGGCCCAAATCTGCAGGTTTGCATACCTACGGATTTCGGTATCCAGAAGGGTTACAGGAGAAGAAATCCTGCAGATATTGAGTGTGCACTCTCTGACAAAGAGAGAGAGAGAGAGAGAGAGAGAGAGAGAGAGAGAGAGAGAGAGAGGGAATAAATACATAATCATACTTAAATAAGGTTGTAGCCAGTGAATCCTGACTAAGCAAGCATCAATGAAATCAATCATGTTAATTTCAGTGATATTCAGAATTCACTATCTTTGGCTATATTGTAATCCGTATAAAGGAATATAACCTTTTCTTTAAGCTCTGGAAAACTTGGATGAGACTGTTTGTCAGTGGTGCACTACCAGGTCTCCACAGTTTGTGTGGAGTGTGTGTCAATAAGTGGTTTGGGAACTTGGAAAAAAAAAATGACACAGAAGAGATGATGCACTTGTCTGGTTTCCACAAAAACTCGATTCCCGATATGTTGCAACTCAAAAAACATTAACGCCTGATGGAATTGCAGGGACCACCTTCTGATGTGCACTGAGACTTCCAAGCTCAGTAGGGTTGCGGGGGAGGGCCCCTCCCCCCCAAAAAAGCATCACTGAGAATTATCCCCAGGGCCACCACTTGTCACTGCTACAGAATTCAAAGCAAATGAAAAAAATTAAATGACGTAACTGCAGCAATCACCGGGCACGGTGTTAAAAATATTTAGCAGAGATCCCATTTTATGGCAATGTTGCTTAATAATTAATTTTGTTAATCACAGGCTTAGACTTCAATTTCATTCAGGTCCGCTTCTAAGAGGCAACTTCCGTTATTTAAAGGGGTGGGTTTGAAGCATGGAACATTTTTAATGAACTTCCTATAATTGAATGCACAGATTCAAATAACACAATCTGAGGAAAAATAAGGCTCCTTGCAATTACTGAAGCAATCATAAACATTGCTCGATATGAGAAAATATAGTTTCTAGGCTTAACAATGGCATCATGAATTACAAGAAGTGGAAGCTGAAATCCATCTTGGATCTGGATTTCTGGAATCAATGAGAAAACCACACACACACACCCCGAGTGCCTGGTGGATCAGCCCAAGGCTTTGCAATTGGTCTTTGCTCTTCCTCTTAATGAGCACAAAGTAGAAAAATTAGCAGTGGCATATTTCAGTCTTGGTTGTGTACTAGAATGACATTATCCAGGAGCCCAGCTTACGTACAAATTAGTGTCTCAGGAAGGGGAACAAACGCATAAAACAGGATGTCCCGTCCCGTCCCCCCGCAGCACACGCTCAGACCAGGAACTGAACACAATCCTTTTGCACAAAAATCCACTCCTGGTTTTCCCCCCAATTCTGTCCCCAGGATACCCCAGTGTATCTCCATTGATGCTGGTCTTAAGAGCTGTGGGTCCAATGCAAAACAATGGGGCTCCCCACTCTCCAGGATGAGCAGCAGCAGCAGTGAGGCTCCCAGCAGCTGCATCCCCAACAACTGCTTTGGGCAGGGGGCAATTCCAAGCCCATCAGGCCCAGGGGTGGGTGGGAGCAAGGGCCAGCCAGTGGCAATGACCCGCTCAAGCCCCGGTGCGGAGCCCCTCCAAATGAGTCCAATTGCCTCAGTGGCAGTCCTGCCCATCACACCCAGTCTCTGCGAGGAGACTTCAGGCCAGACCATCAGACACGCAGCTGGATGGGACTCTGCAAGAGGAGGGTCCGCCTAGGGTCTGCAGCATCCTCACTCCGACTGCTTGGGCTCTTGTGGGGGGGGGGCTCCTCAGAGATCATGAGCCACCTGTTCTCTGCCTCCCATGGTGGAAGGTGGCAGAGGGCAGGGCTGTATTGACCAGCAGGTGCCAGCAGCGTAGCAAAGTGAACACAGGAGTATCTCATGTGTCTTTTCACGAGCCAGGAGAGTTGGAAGTTTTTGCATAAAATCTGTTAGGCTTTTAGTGCTTTCAGGTCCTTTGAAGTAGTCATAACAAAGCCCAATCAGGAAAAAAAATTGACTGCATCAAATAATAATAGTGAAGTCACTGAAAGAAGGAAGTTGGTGGACACCCAGACTGCACAAGGTTTGAATTTGCTTCAATGTGAACTATTCTTGATTTACTGCTTTAACTAATCTACTGTTTTACAACTAATCATCACCAGCTGATCATCAACTAATCAAATTAATCTGAGTTTACTAAAAAAAATTTAATAATCAAATAACTGGGGCCATTGGAATTAGCAAGGGGTGTTGTTTTTTTTAGTTTTGTTTGCTAAATACAAGTCAAATGAATATGCTAAATCAGATCACACTCTATTGAGGACATGAGGATATTTTCCAAAAAGTTTCCTGTTCAAACTTTTCCAGATCACCCAATCAAGGAAGGAAACAAAGAGCAACTCTTAACTATATCACAGTTGTGTTGATGGATATTTCAGGTTCATTTATTTGGACCACCTGCTTTAAGAGAGACTCTTCTTTCCCTCCCAAAAGATATAACTGAAATGGAATTAAAAAAAAGTCCCCCTATTTATGCTGATGCAGTCCAATGACAGCTCAGTCCTCTGCACAGCCACTCAGAAGTCCCATTGGGTTCAGTGAGGCTTACTCCCAAGAAAGCACGTATGGGTTTACAGCCTTGGTTTCAATAGGACATAATGTTATCTGACAGTCAAGGGAGCAAGAAGCATTTTGGGATATGGCAAGATGTGTAAAAACATTTAGCTTTGCATTTTTCTAAACCTACCATTTGATGCTCAGTTTCCCCTCCCCTTTATAAAAGAAAGCCTGCATAGCTTTTAATAAATAGAGTAGAATAAATATTTGAGGATAACAAAAAAAATCCTCATTATGGTGTTGGATAAATATTAGCAGGTTGTATTAAATGCAAATGGGACGTGGTGGCGCTGCGGGTTAAACCGCTGCTGCTGGGCTTTTTGACCGGAAGGTTGGGAGTTCAAGACTGCGTGACGGAGTGAGCTCCCGTTGCTTGTCCCAGCTCCTGCCAACCTAGCAGTTCGAAGGCACCTAAATGCAAGGAGATAAATAGGTACCACTTACAACGGTGTTCCCTGCCCTACAGCGTATAGTCATGGCAGCCACATGACCACAGAAGCTTGTCCTCGGACAAATGCCGGCTCTTCGGCTTAGAAACGGAGATGAGCACCACCCCCTACATTCGGTGACGACTAGACTATTCGGTTGTGGGGAAACCTTTACATTTTTTTTGAAATGCAAACACAGATGTGCTTGTAGTACGTAAGTCGCTCTGGATTTGGTGTATGAAATTTGCTTTGTGATGGAGTCTGATCAGAAGTATTTGGGTTTATAATTCCACATCAGGTCAGTGCCAGTGGCATTCCTGGAGGGGGCAAAATGCTAAGTTTTGCAGGAGCCTGAGCCCCTGTGTAAAGTGGTCCCTCCCCCACGCCTTCAGATCCATTTGCGGCTCTCTGCCATGAATGGCTTTGAAGGTGAAGAGGAGGGGCTGCTTTGTGTGGAGCTCAGGCTCCTGCAAAATTTAGCATCCCCCCCCCTCAGGAATGCCACTGAGCAGGCCTGCTGAAGACTTTTTGCCAGAATTGTGCCCCCTCTCCCTGCTCAATGTGTGGGACGCTCCCAATTCTTCCCCCAGAAGTGTTTTCCTACAGCCATTATATATGCCTCCTGGGCATCCCCCCTCTGCCTTTTCCTCTCACTTCATCATGACCCAGAGCAGATATAATACCACAAAGTACGTAAAGGTGCCCCCAGCTTTGTAAACTTCCGCAGAATCTCCAGGAAAGGTCTGAGGGGCGTGGCTGCAGATCAGGTGCATAGTTTAGCTTCAGGGGACTCCAGTTTGCACACACCTGATTCCACTGAAGCAAAGTAATTACTTCTTTTAACACCCTTTTAACAATTTTGTGATTGATTTAATTACTTGGACTCCCATGGCTTTAATTAAATGCTGCTGTTGTACGCATAACCAGGATATCTGTGGGCCCTTGCACACTCACACGACACGGAGAGATGGAGCAGGAATGAAATAGACATTCTGTTTTTCAGAGTGACTGTATATATGGAACTGGGAAGCAATGTGTCTGCTGCTGTAGCAGAACTGCCCCATCAGAATTATTTGAAGAGTGTTGTCACTGCTGTGATCCTGCAAATACTTACAACCATGGGTTCTGAGCAGCTGGAGCCTGTGGGTTGTAAGTGTTTGCAGGATCACAGCCACTATAGCAGTAGCAGCCTCCATATTATTGGAGCTGGTCTGGAAAACACAAGCGCTTCTCTCATAACAGCACAGACTGAACTAGGAAATAATCTGCTTCCCACTCCAGCAATGCCACCTAATTCTTTGGCAGATCTCAAACTTCAAGCCACTGAAAAAGGAACACAAAGCTCAACATTAGCATCCCTCCATGTCAACTGCAAGAATCGGGGAAAAGTGCAGGCGGAATAGGTAACTCAAGACAGTGAGCCAAGCCACAGGCTTTATGGCAAGTCAAACACAAGTGTTGTACATTGCAGTATATAGTTTGAGGGTTAAGTGTATACACCACTTAGAAGGCATTTGCCACATCTACAGCCCAGGGGACACTGAGGCCAGAGAGAAGTCTCAGGGTCACTCAGAAATCAGCTCATTTCAAATCAGCAGACCAATGTACAGCTGCATGTATACTAGTTACTATCCCAAGATGCACCAGTTTCTGCTGAACAACAGCTGTCTATTGCCAAGAGAGCCAGAGCTTAATTTCTGGACAGGAGGACTTGGGGCTTAAGCCCACCAGCAGGATCAGCACCAGGTTGCACTGAGCATAGGTAGGGTTGCCGGATACAACCCGGGACATCATGGAAGAGTTTCAAAAGCTGCCCCTGCCCCAATTCCCTCTTCTATGCAAGGGTTGAAGGTATAGGCACTCTGCCCCAGTTTGAATCTTGTATCTGCCCCAGTTTCATCTAGTAACCCCAGGCATAGGCAGACCCAGAGACTCCGTGTGCAGCTCCTCCTTGGTCTTCCCTCCCAACAGTTGGCATTTGCGTGCGTGCCACCTGCAGGACTCTGGAGGGTGGAGTGTCCTGTCCAGTCGACTGGGACCCCTGCCCTCCCTCTCGGTGGTTCTTGCAGAAGGGGTGGCCCTCAGCACTGTCTCCTTTCTCCCCTCCCTCTCTCCCCCTCTCCACCAAAGGATGGGCTCTGTCAGGCTGTATATCTGCAGACCCATCCACACCAGACCTGTGTTCATTTTACCTTTCCCATGCCAAAGCAAATGCCCAAGTGGTGGCGTTCATAGGCAGGCAAATCTGGGGATTTTACAACCATTGTAACTCACCGGGCCCTCTGTCCACCAGATGTTTGTCCATCCCAGTGCGGCCATCATCCATCCTGACTGTGCTCAGCATGCTCCAGTTTTCACAGTAGCCTCAGTCACAGCCGCAGGCCTTATGCAACTGTAGCTGACTTCTCTGCATTACACACCCTCTCCCGCTGTGCATTCAGAGGCTGGTCAAGTAGATTTCCAGTCTCCATTCCGCTCTCCCAGCCCACTCCAGACCACAGCTGAACCTGCTTTAGCATCCTTTGGCAGGCAGGGGCTTAACCCCCAGACCACACCTCCTGCATACAAAAGAAACAGCTCTACTGGAGGCTGATAGCAACTAAACTAGCTTGGGCGATGGGATATGTCAGTGATGTCATGCAGGGGGTACGCGAGTACCGGTTTCTAGGATTACAGCTGGCCCCGCCCACTCGCCCGCCCACTTGTCGACTCCGCCCCCTGCAACTTTTGAATTTCCTGCACGTTTGAGTTGCCTGCATGTTCTCAGAGCCAGGCAGGCAGCGAGCAGAGCCTTTCCTTTCCTTGCCACTGAAAAATGAGTTGCTCTGGGGTTTTAACATGACGCCAGGCCTCCTTAACATGTTCTAGGGGTGCTGTGGAATACTGTTGCAACTGTTGGGTCAGTTTAAAATCATCTGAGGCCTCAAAAAGGGTTTTTTTCATGTCCCTTCCTGCCACGACATCACTTCCGGCTTATGACGTCACTTCCGGTGGGCGGGTCCCGACACGTGCCAATCAAAAGTGAGTACCTGTTCTTAAATCATTTAGATGACACCACTGGATATGTCCTTACTGTGCTACTACTCCCCACGTTCACTTCCAACAGGATCAGGTACATAAACTCAGTCTGAAAGCCTCCAACTGGCTGTGAGATTTGTGCGGGCAATTCCTCCTGTCCCTAGTAGATCAATGTGGCTGCTATCAGGGAGAAATGTCCCAATTCATTGGCTCATGGGGTGGGGGGAGAGGAGGAGGAGATGCTTCCTCCATTCGGTGGTGGGCCCCTCTGGCATTGTGGGCTTCTGACCTGCTGGTTCAGCTTGCCAGAATGTTCTTTAGGTCCAGTCCCATCTAAGATGTATATTGCATGTCTATTGCACAATCTTATGCATGATGGTCGGAAGCAAGTCCCACTCTGTTCAATGGTGCATTATGCTCCCATTAACTAGGGTTACCAGACACAAACTGGAGCAGAGTGCCTCAACCTTTAACCATTGCAAAAAAGAGGGAATTTGGGCAGGGGCAGCTCATCATGGAAGGGTTTCAAAGGCTGCACCTGCCCACATTCCCTCTTCTATACAATGGCTAAAGATACAGGCACTCTGTCCCAGTTTGTGTCTGGTAACCTGCCATTAACATGTTCCTGGGGTTGTAGCTTTAATTGAACTGTCTCTACTTAACAGACGAAGAAGAGACACAGAGCGATTCAGTCTAATCTGGTAATCTACTTTGGGCTTAACCTAAACCAGGGCTCAACAAGACATGGTCCCAGAAGTCCTAATTTGTGTGCAGTACTACCTCTGAGTTTGTGTACCTCTGAGTTTGTGCAGAGTGCCTTCTCAGACAACCATCCAATGTTTTCTCTGGGCCCAGCTTCTGTGGTTAGACAAGGGCCAGAGCTCAGTTGTAGAGCATATTCTTTGCACGCAGAAGTTCCCAGTTTCCATCCCCACGTGCAGTGAAGAAAGAGCCTACTTGAAACCCTGGGGAGCCACAGGCAGGCAGAGCTGACCACACTGGCCAGGAACCGGGCGCTAAAAGGCTCCTGTGCTTTTTACCACTGCCCAGCAGAAAATTAGCCATGGGGAAAACTTATTCTTCATATTAAGCATAGCTTCACCTGCCATATTTCTGCCTGTTGAGCAACCGTTAAAGGATAATGTAACCAAAGCAAATTCAGGGAGGGAACAGTCCACAGACAGCAATGGGGTGTGCAATTCCCAGGAATCATAGCTAAGGCTGCTGCCCTAATAGTACAGCCAAATTCCTCAACCTGCACACTGGTTATTTCTGCTTTTTCTGTGCCCCCAAAACTCCAAGATATTTTACAGCTCTAACGTCTAATACGGGGGGAGATCTCCAAGGAGCAATCCCAAGAGCCAGAAGCAGTGAAGCCCAGCGGAATTGATTATCCCAGAATTTAGTCCTTTTGCCTCCCTTTTATTGGGAATCTGTGTGCAGTCATGTGACACAGGCCCTCCTGGGTTCCTTTGTGAGTGTGTGTGTGTGTGAGTGAGTGTGTGTGTGCTGTTTTCTGCCTGCAAAGCTATTAAGGAAGCAGGTTGCTAAGAGCCAACCCATTTCTATTTTCTCCAAAGAGGGTAAAAATAGCTTACTAGAATCCAGAAAATCTCCCGCAAGGATGTCAGATACTTGAAAGAGAAAGCAGAGTTCTGTTTTGCCCCCTCTCCTCCGCTATCCAATCATTTGCGGGATAAAGCTGGAAGCTGGTTCAATTCTCAGGTTTTTGCTTTCAAATCGCGGCTCCTTTCTTATCCACAGCAGAGGTTAACCTGCCGCCTTCCGCAGCCTCCCCTCTCAGTCCTTCAAGATTCTGCAGTCTTCTTTCTACCTGACTGCTAAACTGTTTTGGAAAGGCTTTGAACCTTTCTGATCAATGACCCACTCTCTTGAAAGCCTCTTCTTGGCTGGTTTAGCCGCATTATATCCCCTCCCACTGCAAAGAACCCCAACAAAAATTGGTGCTCACGTAGCCGTTTTCAAAAAATATGGTGGCCACAATAGCCAGGCTTGCACACCCAGATCCCCAGTTGAACTGGAGCCCCCCTACAGTCAACACCCAGATTCTTAAATGCAGACCACTTAGCCTCACCCTCAAGGGAGAGATTAGGGGTGGGGGGATTTCGCACAGCTGCAACTGCTGCGCACAATTCTCCATCCAGGTCCAGCATTAAACAAACACACTGCGCGGGACCAGGGCATTTGCCCAAAGCACTAACTATTCAAGGTGGCACAATTCGGGTATTCCCAAACTGTAGTTCAGGACCCACCAGTGGGGCACCAGATGCCTCAGGGAGCACACAAGACATCTGCATCTCATTGCCACGCCCCTGCATCTGGCATTCTGAGGTAGCTTCCTTCTAAAGAATGGAGGTTGCACCACCCATCATGGACTGTAGCCTGCAATGGACTTTTCCTCCAGAAATCTGTCCTGTTCCCTTTTAAAGGCACCTAGGCCGAATGCCATCACCACTTCCTGTGGCAAGGAGTTCCACAGCTTAATTACCAGCTGAGTAAAAAAGTATTTCCTTTTTATCTGTTCTCACTCTCCCAACACTCAACAAGAAACAGGGGCCAGCAGTGCATTTTGCCTTTGTGATCTACTCCAGCAGGACTCTTTAAAAAGGCAACGCATTTGTGCTCTATAATCAGTTGCTCACAGTGGACGACGACCGTCTTGCTGTTTGGGGAGCGAGCTTCGTGTCTCCCATTTTTCATGCAAATCCCTGCAGAATGAAAGGTTCTGGTGTCCCAGCGAGGGCACGGTCGCCATGACGTCGTGGCTCTCTGGACCAGGTCCTCAGGCGGGACCCTCGTCTCCAGCTGCACCCCGGATTCTATGAGCCGTGTCTGTGCAACGGATCACGGTATAGAGCTGTGAGACTCCTGCTTTGCTTCCAGTTTGTAGCTAGTAGGAATAATGTGGAGGGCCAACCCATTCAGCCCAGCGTTTCTTCCAAGTGAATTACACAGACCAATGGGATCCGCAGGCACGCTGGCATCAGCAGAGGCAGATCTACAGGGAGGGCAAAGCTCTAAGTGTTGCAAGAAGCCTGACCCTGTCATGTAAATCCCTCCTCTCCCTTGCTGCTGTAGCCAATAAGCAATGCCAAGATGTTGCTGTTCCCTGTGAGGATTGGCTAAAACGGTGCAGGAGAGGAGTGATTTCCACTGCAAGGTAAGGCTTCTTGCAAAACGTAGAGCTTGGCCCTCCCTTAGATCTGCCTCTGGGCATCATGTGGATGGAGTGAGGAAGCGGGGAAGCTCAGCTGCCTCTGCAGGCCTGTCTGCGAACTATATTTAACTCTTATTCAGCATTCTGCCACAGTCCCACAGGTGCCGGAGCTGGGCTGGGCGGCTGCGGGAACAGCTTCCTTTTGCCTGTGATGAAGCACTTTGCGTCTTAAGAGGATGCTGCTGCTGCTGCTGCTGCTTAGTGCTCACCGGTAGCCTCTCCTGAAGGAGACAAGAAGGTGCCTCGCCAGCACACAGAGTTCTCCAAGCCCACAACCTCTGCTGAGACCCGCTGCTCATTCAGCCCCCAAATCTACTCACGTTGGAGAGGAAGAAGAAGAGACTATGCCAGCTTCTTCTGCCCGTCAGGCCGCCGCAGCTGTAGTGTGGTGGGAGAGCCCTGTCGGCATGTTGAAGGACGCCCAGGTTCCCCTCTTGGCTGGCAGCGTCTCCAGGAAGAGAGAGGCCTGGCTGGGAACTCGCGCCCAGGGTGGATCAATGGCAAGAGGCAGCTTCGTGAGTCCCAGCTAGTCCGGGATCTGGCCTCGGGGGTGGGGTGCCGGGCAGAGCTCTTCTCCAGCCATGGCACCGGACATTATCTGGACATGCCAGGGAAGGACCCTGGGATCTTATGCCAAGCATGTGCTCTCCCATGAAACTGTTTCCCTCCCAGCCAGCACTGTTCAGTTTGTGGCCCCGCCCCAGCAAGATGAGGAAGAGGGAAAGGAGACCACAGAAACGGTCCTTTCATGTGTCTCATTTCTTTCAAGGCTTGTTTGCACTTGTGGCTCCTCTTCCGTTATTGTGTCCAGGCCAGGTGCAAGGGAGTGGCAAGAGGATGCAGGCATCTTGTGGTCTTGTGTGCTCCCTGAGGCATCTGGAGGGTCCCTGTGACATGCAGGAAGCTGGACTAGATGGGCCTTTGGCCTGATCCAGCAAGGCTCTTCTGGAGGCCCAGGTTAGGTTGCAAGCGATTATAGCTCCCTCCCCACAGACAGGATAGCAAATTCTGTTTATTTACTTCATATTTACCTCAGAATTTTACCTCAGAAATTTACCTCAGAATGCCAGGTGTAAGGGAGCGGCAACAGCATGCAGGTGTCTTGTGTGCTTCCTGAGGCACCTGGTGGGCCACTGTGAGATACAGGAAGCTGAACTAGATGAGCCCGCTTTGGCCTGATCCAGCAGGGCTCTTCTGATGTCCTTATGTTGTAAACCCTGATAGACAACACATATAAGAGCTGTAAAGCTGTTCAAAAAAACACAAAACTCCAAGGGAAAGACAACAAGCAAGGATGAATGCATCTAGCTAATCCTAAGTAGCTGTCGGGAGTCCTTAGAGCCAGCGCTGATCCTGGAAGCCCAGGCTGTGACTGTGGCCAGCAGGGCATTTGCCCAGCTACAGCCCATGTGCACTTGTGCCCTTCCCGAAGAAAGCAGATCCGGCCACGGTTATCCCTGCTATGGTTACACTGCAACGTGACGACTCTAATGTGTTCCACATGGGGCGGCCGTTGAAGACAACCCAGAAGCTCCAGCTGGGATAAACTGTGGCCGCTGGAGACCTCTCAGGAGGCCGCTGGTCACCCTGCGTCACGCCAGCGCTGGATCAGCTCCACGGGCTGCTGGTGCTCTTCAGAGCCCAACCGGAAACGTGGATTCTGAGTCCTCAAGCCGTGCACGGCCAACAGGAACCTCCCTTCCCCAGCGGTGGCATTCAGCACGGCGGCCTGTGCCACGTCCCAGCACTGGCGGGGATACAAGCTGTGGAATTCCCCCGCTGGCCCTTGTTTCACCATTTCCTCTGGTTGCCCGTCTGCTGGTTTTTGTCCTTTTTGTTTTGTTGTTTTCCACTCGTGCATTTGTTTGGGCCCCCCTTTCCTGTCATTTTTAAAAATCACTTTGTGTTAACTGTTCTACCGCCTGTTTTCAGTTGAGGTGTCAGCCACCGTGGTGGTTCCTTTGGGGACAGAACGCACAGGGCGGGAACATTGCAAGCGAATCGACTGCTACAGGCAATTTGTTTTCTTTCTCCACTCAACGTGCAGCAGCGATTCCTTTGCTCCAGATCAACCTGGGAGGGCCCCCCTCCCCTCCTCTCCCCTCCAACCTTTTCATGCACATCAACAGAGACGTAAGGAAAGATCGAGGGGGTGCTGGTGAGTGAACATTGTTGCAAGCCGACAACAACCAGCGGGGAAAAGGAAGAATGGAGCGTAAACTGGAGTGTACACAATGAGGTGCCAGACCATTTAATAATACTAATAATAAAAAAAAAAACCCACTCCACTCAAGACAACAGATGGAGAAAGGGAATCATTTCGGAATGGGCTGAAAAGGGAGGGGGAAAAAAAGTCTTGACGATTATACTGAGGCAGACAATGTTGTTTGCCCGCAATGCTTCCAAAGCACAACGAAGGAACCACTTTAAAATGTAGCGTATTGTTAGGAGAGGAAGGGAAAGCCCAGTGAACCGGCAGCCATCAATGATAAGAAGGGGAAGAGAAAGGCAGCCATTTTGTCACTGTCTTTTATGTGTTATCTGTGGAGAAGTTCTCCAAAGTGCGTGCAAGGCGGCTGGTGGCTTCAACGGCCCTTCAACAGTCTCCACCTCGGGCACCTAAAGGAACTCCCTGAGTGCCCGGCCCGGGAAGGAGGGGTCCGCTCGCCGGCGGAAGGTTTGTCTCGCCTACAAAGCGCTTTTGTGGCTCCTGTCAGCCAGCTCAGGAGAAAAGGAGCACAAGAAAAAAATTCTCTCGACAATTAATCCGAACCGTCCTCATTCATACAAAGTAAGGTTTTTTTTTCAACAGAGGCTGTTCACCAGCCCAACCCTTCCACAATCCCCCTTTTTTGTCGTTCCTGCCAAAGTGTGTAGGCGGTGTTATTGTCAGACTGCACAACGGAAAGGGGAAAACAGACAAAGGAGGAGGGGGGAGCCTAATGTGGCAGGCAAAACAACAACAGCAGCAGCAGCAGGCAAACTCTGAAGTTCTAGATTTGGCGCATTCCTTTTTTTTCCCGCAGGGAACAGAAAGGTGTAAGCAGGTTGCTGTACTGAAAGGGTCTTTCTTTGGCAATAATGGACTTTCATAAGCCACCGTCAGCACCCGATCCTGCAATAAACCAAAGGAGGGCTGACAGGCAGGTTTAAGTGATGTCAGTGATGTCTGCGCAATGGACAAAAGTGTGTCCAGGCTGGTTTTCACCAAAAACAAATCACATCAAAGTAGAAATGGGAAAAGAAATAAAGTGAGCTACAGGAAGCCACTGCTGTACTGAATCTCCCCAATGTTCACTGATGCAATCGTCTTGCAAAAAATGCTAAACGCACAGAGCTTATGGCAGACACAACGTGCAAAAACCACTGGGCTGATGCTCGGCATGGCCCCCCCCAGAGGTTCAGCCAGCTCAACCCCTCCCGAGGCTGCCCCTGCAGAGAGGTCAATGCAGAACGAGGTGCACAACCTGCGCAGACACTGTGGAAACGGCCAGCCTTGTGTTGCGTGGACAGCTTGTCCCGACTCCTCCCACTAGACGTTCGCGTTTCACATTGGCCGCCACAAGGTCAATGTCAGACGGCTCTGGTGTGCTTGTGCTGGCATTCTGCCTCCTCCCGAGCAGGTTTCCCACAGAGGACGCCAACGTGCGCCTTTAAAGCAGGCATTGTTAAAAATAGCCCTCTAATACCAACATGTTTACTTCTTTGTAATCTCATCAACTGTGACACTGTATAATTACAGATTGCTCTAAAGCTGCATCTACCCACTCAGTCCTGGAATAAAAAACAACTGCGAGAGAAAGTGGAACCCGGGTCTCAACCCAAAATTTGAGAATGGCTTTCTTTGAGTTGGTTGGCAGTTTTTGTTTTTAAATCTCTTATAAGGAAAGTTCTTGTTCCTCTTGCAACAGGAGTGGAAGAAAAGCTCTTAGAGATCTGAGATCTTGTATACTCAAAGTGCCAATTACTATGCCCACTTCTCCAATAAGACTTGGATATTGGTTTCATCGACCAGCAATTTCTCTGATTGGCTTTTTATTTATGACTTTTCCTCATTGCATCCATAGGACCTGCATGTAAGAAAGCAAGTTTGCAACAGAGGGGCAGGGAACCAAGATGGGACTCAGTAGATCAGGGGCGTAGCTAATGAAAGTGTAGCCCAGTGCAGGGGGCAAAATATTGCCCCAGAAGTGGCATCACAACAGGAAGTGATGTCATAGTTGTATTTTTGTTTTCTCTGGGTTTTTTGGCCATAACTTCTGAGAGATAAAGATATTGCTCTCTGGTTTGCTTCATTGCATTCTGCATTAAATCGTCTTTCCAATGATATGTAACATGATGGTATTATTCCTACATACCCAGGTTTTCACCATTTTGGCCACTAGTGTCAAGCTCAGCTTGTTGCCCCCCCCCAAGGCTGGTGGCCCGGGGCAATTGCAACCCCCCCACCCTTCTTTAGCCACGCCCCTGCGGCAGATGCAGAGGCACTTATTTCCTTAATAATTTCTACCCTCCTACCTCTCTGAAGAGACTCAACGCTGGAGATGAGGAGGCTGTTGGGGTCAGGGAGCAGGCGTACCCCCATGTAGCCCCCACGCACTCTTCTCCTCTACTGAGTCCTCCTTAAACAAACAGTTGCCACTCGCTCCTGAGGGGCCTCAGAACATGCCGGGGAGGAACACCTACTGCAGGGGACCTGGCTGCTGAATTGCTGTTTCCTGGGATCTGGGAGGCAGATGTGACCCTCCTTCCTTATGGGCCAGAAGCCTGAATCCTATAAAAGGGACTGGCTCTATGGATGGGGACAAAGCGAGGACAGGGAAATTGGGACAGGTGCAAGTCGGTGTTCTCTGGACAATTGTTGTTGTTCAGTCGCTAAGTCGTGTCCGACTCTTCGCGACCCCCTGGACCACAGCACGCCAGGCCTCCCTGTCCTCCACTAGCTTCCGGAGTTCACCCAATTTCATGCTCATTGCTTCGGTGGCACTATCTAACCATCTCATCCTCTGCCGCCCCCTTCTCCTTTTGCCTTCAATCTTTCCCAGCATGAGGGTCTTTTCTAAAGAGTCCTCTCTCCTCATGAGGTGGCCAAAGTACTTGAGCTTCAGCTTCAGGATTTGTCCTTCCAGGGAGCAATCAGGCTTGACTTCCTGGAGGATTGACCGATTGGATCTCCTTGCTGTCCAGGGGACTCTCAAGAGTCTTCTCCAACACCATAATTCGAAAGCAATAAGGAACAGTAAGGACAATAAGGAAGGGCATTTTGGCTTGGCTGTTTACGCCACTCTTTTGCTACTTTTGAAAGCATGTGCCCTGTTTGTTTACAACCCAGCCCAGCCCATTCACACACGCACGCGCACACACGCACGTGCACGCACGCACACACACACACACACACACAGTGATGCAATGGTGCCAAAATGGCAGCCACAGCATCCTAAGGTGGGGAGCAGTCCGAGAGGTCTCCTATGGGTAAGGGAACTACCTCACCTGGGGGGGTAAGCCTCTGTGGAACAGAGGGGTCTACTCTGACCCCTCTGTGAATAGCTGGTGCAGATTCACATGGAGCCACACTGCACAGTTGGGGAGGATTTTGGCGGCCCCTGCACTGCCCATCACGCGCCCTCCCAGCTCTATCCACCCTCCCCCACCCCATCCCACTGACTTACCACTGACATACCTGTGAATGGCAGGAGAAGCTCTGGAGCAGGTGGGAAGGCGCAGCTGCCAGGAGCATGCCAATGACGTGCTGTCAGAGTGCCTTTTGCAACTGGCGCTAGCTGCTCTACAGCAATCAGCACCGGCGCAAGAGGTATGGCTCTTAACCGAGGAAGCTTAATAAAGCAGACGAGTTGCTTGGTCATTTCTGGCTGATTTGGAGGCCACCATCAGGTGCTTGGGTACCTCCCCAAGTGATCGATGGCATTGTGCCAGTTCCTTCTTGGCCCGCCTCCCCCGACCATTTGCAACCTAAGCTATGTGGTAAAAACTGCACATGGAATGAAATCCGTGACATAAACACCATAAACACCTGCACAGGGTGGAATTCTCAACCCCCAGAAGACACTAACAAGCCATGTTTATTGTTTTCATGTATAAGTGCTTATCAGGCTAGCTCTAAACAGAACATTTTGTTTAATGTATCTGGAAGCGAGATAAGTTTGAAATATGAATCATCACTTTGTGAATCATGAGTTTTATCTCCATCCCATAGTTCCTACTAGTCATCCACTCCTTCCTGAAGAAGAATCATGAACAGATGGACCTTTTAAGCTCAGCCAGCGGAAACGAGGCTGCCTTCACGTCTTCTCCTGCTAGGGCATCACTGGGGAGGGCTGGGCCAGAGCACATCAGATGACACTAAGGGCACAATCCTAACTTGCACTGGAATAGGCAGACGAGGTTGCCTGCACTGGGTCCAGGCAAGAGTGGTCTGGGCTGGGGCACAACTCAGAGGAAGGGAATTTTAGCCCCACATCGCAGCCAGCCAGCCCAACTACTTAAATCTGGACCTGCGATTTGGTTGGCTCGTGTAAGGCCAGTCAGGCCAGGGACAGGGGTTAGAATCCGGCCTACGTCAACCAGGCTGGTCTACACCCCCTCTGCCCTCCTGGAACGCCTTCCCCACCTCTGTTCTGCCCTCCTGCCACCCTCTCCCACCCCCTGTGCCAGCCTGCCTGGCTCCAGCGCAGGGAGGCTGAGATACGGCTTTGTGCCACCCCACCCAACTCCCAAGTAGCTTTATGCTTGCCACCCTTGGGAGCTGGCACAAGAGGCTTACGCTGGCTCAGGGTGGGGGCAGGATTATGTTGCAAAACAGCTACATTTCTTACCAGTGGTGCAAATATGCACCAGTGGTAGAAAATTGTTAAAAACACTGAGTAATAAATCAATGTTTAAAATAAAGGATTAAACACACAAGGCAGTTTATAACAATTTTTCATTTATCAAATAATTTGCATCACTGAATATACAAGTGCTATTGTTTTCTCAGAGCGTTCCATAAGGTAATAGATGTGTGAAATAAGTGTAGTAAAGACACCATCTATTTTCACAAATAAGTCAGAAAGTGAAAAGATGACTTGCATCCTCTTACTGTGTCTATAATAATAATAATAATAATAATAATAATAATAATAATAATAATAATAATAATA
>JAJKFI010000057.1:4676792-4697264 GCA_029204185.1 Lerista edwardsae | reverse complement strand
TAATAATAATAATAATAATAATAATAATAATAATAATAATAATAATACTCGTATTTATATACCGCCTTTCTTAGGTCATTCTTGCTCCTCTGACTTTAACTCAAGGCGGTTTACATAGGCAGGCTTTATTCATAAACATAAAGGTTTTTACAAATTACAAGAAAGTTCTATCTTTCAAGAACAACATACAGCATACAGATGGTACTTCCACGGTGTAGTCTTCTTTCTGGCCACACAATTTGCCTTCCTGCTGGCTGATAAGCAGCTTCTGCTCCCACCACAGAAGCGGCTGGCCCAGCACACTCCCCTCTCACAGGCAGCTGTAGCTCAGCTCTAATCAGTCACAGTTTACAAGGTCTGCCACTCACGGAGACTTCCGGTGATCCCGAACTGGCGAACGTCGGATGTTATCTTCAGGCAAACGGAGGCTTTAGCCCTCTCGACTCCAACCTTCTACAAGCATGTTCCAGTATCCACTGGGGTTCTGTTCCAGACCCCATCATGGATACCTGAAACTGTGGATACCTGTGGATATCTATGGATAACTGAAACCAGGGATACAGAATCAGTGGACACCGGAGCATGCCTGTATTGTAATGTAAAGGTGTAATTTTAATTTTGTCTCTACTATGTGTAGTGTTTGTCACTACTATGGCCATTACATTCAGGGCCCAGTCCTATCCAACTTTCCAGCACTGATGCAGCCACAATGCAGCCCTGCAAACAAATGCTCCCTAATCTTGAGAAGGTCTTCGTGTCACCCCTCTACCAAACAGGATGCAGCACATGCCCCATTAGCCTAGATAGGATTGGAACTCCGTTGATATGCGGAATTATGATTTCCAAGTAACATTACTAAGGATTCTGTATGGTCCGGAGTAGGAGGCAGTCAGTCCATGCGGTGACACCATGATTTCTCATGCCGGGTGACACCAGCTCTAGTGACGTCTCTTGGAGGAAACTATAGATGGCGAAAGTTCACAGAGCAAATTTTGATATCTCATTTGTCTATGACATAATCAAGTCCTCTTTCATTCATAAAACCGAGAACACCTTGAAAAAGAGGGGAAGCTGTCATATTTTCCATGACGCGATTATAAGAGTTTACTGACTTTCCAATAGCATTTCACTGATGAATAACAAGGGTAGCCACCTCAGCCTCTGATGTCAGATCAGTCCTTTGTTTATATTAGAAGAAAGAAGAAATTAGCCGAAGTCTCAACGTTCACTGCAGCCACCAGGCAGTGGAGCCGTTTGGGGACATGCAGTCCAGCAAATGTCATGAATTAAGAGTGGACGTCTGCTTCCCTCACTGGCGGCTGTGAAAACAACAAGGGAGCCCGGAGCTTGCAGCTGTACACTGAAGAGCCGCAAATTGGTCGGCGCTAACAGGCCGCAGGAGCGTAAAAAAAAACCCACAACATTTTGTAGCGCGTTTGCATTTGACAGCTGGAAGGACCCCTCGAGGGAACCAGCCCAACCTAATGCTGAGGATTAGTTATGCACCACAGCAAGACCATTCCCTGTGGAATCACTGCTGTGACAGTGTGGCTCCGGATCAAGGCAAATGTGTGTGTCACAAGCAGAGTGAGCACAGGCTGCACCAATACGGGGGGGAAGCGGGGGACGGAGAGCGAATGCAATTAAGGGATGTCAAGATGACAAAAATAACTCAAGGCTGGCACAACCCTCGTTTATTTACTTCTTTAGCATTGCCCAGCATTCCAAGAGGTCCATGGCGGGATGCTTAGCCTCCTAGTCTTTTGCAAACGCTTTATGATGCATATGCAGAGACAAAGCGGGGCGCTGAAGCCCACGGGCAATTTTGAGCAGTGGGCCAGGCTTTTTTTTAATGGTTGAGGGGGGATCTACAACTGCCACTGGCCACAGAAGCGTGTTCCTTTGCTTTTCCCTAATTTTTACAACTTTTAAGAACACATCCAAGTTCCTCTCAGTGGTTCCCCATTGGCAGCCACCATTTTGTTTTTAGTCAGAACGGTCCCTGGGATGGCTTCGTACCATGCTACAGCAGCGTCCCAGAGTCTATTCTGGGTAAACCTTACGGGATTGTCGGCGCTGTTGGGCAAGAGCCGCCTCCCCTCACAGTGGCCGACATCAGGGTGTTGCAACTGGAGCAACAGCCGGAGCAGACCCCAAGCGTGTCTGGGCTCCCTCAGGCCTCCCAGTCTGTTGAGGCTCAGAGCTAGGCTAGGGGGAGGGGCTTCCTTCACCCACAGGACCTCCTCCCTCCCGGCAGCCTTGCTTGGGTTCACTGGCTGGCCAGCACCCTCCAGGCTGCCCTTGTCACCCGCTTGCCCGGGGTTATACAGAGCCGCCCCACCCTCTTGCTCCACCTCTTCCTCCCAGCCAGGCTGCCTAAGCCCAGGCTGACTGCCCTCCTGGCCCTGATCCTGCCAGCACTTACTGCCCTGCCTTCAGGCCAGGCGGACTTCTCCCTCGCTCGCAACGGGAGTGGCTCGACTGCGATCGGAGTGAGGAGGCTTTGATTGATTGATTGATTGATTGATTGATTGAGGGGTGGGCTGCCTGTCTTGGCTGCCCTCTGCTGCAGCAGCGCCTGCTGCCTCTCATGGCCCGACCCGCCAATTTTCAATGGCCTCCTATAGGGGACGTCAGCATAGGTAGTAAGAGCACGCTGAAGAGGCTTAGCTTTTATTTTGTAATGTCCTGCAATCTTCTGCAATGTCCTCTGCTTTGGGCTGCTGGGTCCTCCTTTCTGGTTACGACGTCTGGTCATCCAGTTCACGGCCCCCGTGCCAAAGAACAGCCTCCAATATTGCTTCAACTAACTATTTGAAGGAAGCACAAAAGGCCCTCCCCGGGAAGGCAGCAGTACACAGCCAGCAGCTGAGTGGACCCCAGAGGGAAAGGCTGCCCATTTCAGCCCGTTGGGTTGGGGGACAGTATAATATCTGCCGCTGTGGGGGGTATAAAATAATGGCACTGAGTCCAAAGGAACTGGGCAGGGGCCGGGCCAGCCCAGGGAGGGGGTTGGGGTTGGGGTTGGGGTTGGGGTTGGGGTTGGGGGTTGGGATGCAGTCAGTAGGCCACATCCAAGGCCTCGTCCCCAGGCCATGTGGCCCCGATTCAGGCCGCACAGCTTTCTCGGATCTGCGCCTGCTATACAGCAAGCGCAGATCCAAGGAACCCCGTGGGGAGGCTGGAACCTCCCCAGGGGCAAGGGCATGCTGCACATTGGATATGGTGCAGGCCCACCAGCCTCGCCACTCCAGCGCAACTTAGAGAGCCATCCAAAACTGGAGTTAGGCCGGCATAAGATAAGCCAGCAAAGTTTGGCCGGCACAAAGGCCACCATAAAGCATGTTTGGACCACTCTCGGAGTCAGGGAGGATGGCGCACGTCTGTGTGCTGGCCTCTCTTACTTCGAGAGGGGTCCAAATATACTTTACGGTGGACCTTGTGCTGGCCAAACCTTGCTGACTTAGCTTATGCCGGCCTAACTGAGCTTAGAATTGCGCCCTTCAGAAATCCCTCCTCTTGCAAAATGGAGTAAGACAATGACCCACCTTGAAGCTTCATAGCACGCCTTGCATGGCCCATCCTGCTCAATACAGTCTGAAGTGACTAACAGCAGCTCTCCCCGGTTTCAGGCAGGGACTTTTCCCACCCCCACCTGGAGATGCTCTGACTGAACCAGGAATCTGCAAACCTTGTAGAGGTCCTGGAAGCTGCTGCCTGGTTTAAAAATGCCAAGGGGTATGGCGATGATTGGGCAGCAGTGCTCTCGCCCCCCCCCCAAATAGTGGCTTGTTTAACCCTTGATGCACAGAGCCTAATCTGCCTTGTCAGTTTCGCAACCCAACAAAAATTGGGTCATGATCCATTGGTGGGCTACAGACCCACAGTTTGGGAAACCACTGTTCTACACACAAAGCAAAAGATGGAGCTATAGCTTCTGTCTTACCTTACCAGGCAATGGTTAGGGTTTCAGGAATAATGTACTGTACGTGAAGTGCTCTGAACACAAAAAGTGCTATAAATGAAAAAGATTGTTGCAAATAAAAGCAAATGTTTATGACAATGCAATTTTTACATAGGGCAGTATTTGCTGCATCTGTATCATGCAGAGAGAGAGAAGGGCGGGGAATAACTGAATGACTCATACAACAATTTTCCACCTATCCTGAATGTAAAGCACCTGGTATATTGTTTACTTTGTGCGCACCAGAAGATATTTTGCTTATCCACAATATACTGTACAATCTGAATGAGCACTTCTACCCCATGGAAAAGCTACAAATGGTAATGATCAAAGCAATGTGCTGTGAATATCCTGGGTCACATTTGAGTAACAATTCTGACGAACAGGAAGCAGAAATCCTGTTAACTATCCTACAAGCAAGATCATCTCAGAACCACTGCTGAAAATAGCACTGCAACACAAAAGAATGATTTCTCTCTGATCAGAGCATGATTCCACTTCTGTCTGTTCCATATGTTGCTTTCTGCAGCAGCGATAGCAATAATAATACTAAAATTAAATTAAAAATAAAATACCCAAATGATCTCAGAGTTCAGTGCAAATCCTACAAGCTTTTCCTGAACAAATAACAGATAGTGACCTTTTGGCCTTCATTTTGCATAAGAATTAACATCAGTATTCAGGAGTTACTACTGTGACTGGGGACTACAGCAAATGCCAGATTCTGATTTAAAACTCTGATTTTTTTTTAAGAACCCAGAAGAAAAGGGGGTCTTTGAAGCTCATCTGCATTACAGATCAGGCCTCTCTGAGAAAATCAACCATCCATAATTCATGACATGTTTCCTGCAGGGCTTGGAGACAAGCACATATCCTAGCAACAACAGAGTCATAGCAACAGCTGCAGAGCTGGCCAATCCAGCGTTTGTTTGGCTTCCTGATGCCACGTAGCCAATCAGGCAGGTGAAAGTCGGACTGAAATGTTGTCAACCAACGGGTAATTCTGACATGAGCCTAGTTTTCAACTAATATGCTGTTGGAATATTCTCTAACCACAGAAAGGCTGTAGACGTGAGCACACACATCGGAGGCTATTTTTGCGGGTACACTGAATGAAGCACCATATAAAATGGAAATCTGGCAGATATTCCACACATCCAAATTCTTAGCATCATGCAGCCATTAAATATTGAGATTGCACAGTATAGTATCATCACGATGGAGTTCAGTGCAATGCCACGGGTTGAAACAGCATTCATTAGAAGTAGCAAACGCAGAAGGCTGGTTTGAGCTTTAACCTCTGTATTTGTTGAGTGATCTCAGAATATTGCATAATTTGTTTATGCTTAGACATAAAATTATGGAAATTTCCTTGGGGGGGGGGAGGAAAATGTGCCGGCAGTTGCTGAAATTCTTGCTTAACTGTGAATATGTCCTTGTATTGTTCAAGCATGCAATAATACCAAAATAGTCACACTTTTGCAATGCAAAATGTCACACTTTACAAATCAGAGATCTGCTATTTTGATTCTTTCTTTAAAAAAAAAACTAAGCTGCTACAGTAATTATAATTTAGCGGCATTCTCCTTGGGATGCTAATGGTTTATTGAGCACCATGTGATGCAGAGCTTGTCCTGAAATGACATAGCTGACAACAAAGGAAAGAAACTGTACGAAGGCGTATGGAAACACGCTGGAATTTTATTTTATTTTTCAAAAAATATCATCTTTACTGGGTGGACCTGTAATTTTAAAACAGGAAAGTTGGGGAAGGAATGGAGCAGAGGAACACCCCAAGAAGTCCAAAGTCTTCACAAATTCAGGGTTTTATTGACTGGTAAGGAGGCTGAAAGAAGTTTGCAAACAAGCAGAAACATGTGACCTTTATCAATGTTTTCTTCAGAAAGGGACAAATACTGTCTCCATTTTTAGAATATTATTGCCAGATCATTTAGAATATTATTGATGAAGAAGAAGAATGTATTCCCTCAGAAACATGTTTCTATACAGTACAATGTTTTATTTCATTTGAGAGAAATATGACCAAGCATCAGAGAGAAAAATAAGAAGAAGGGAATTGCGCCACACAGAGCCACACAGAGCTGGAAATGAAACCCACAAAGTTCCATCACAGGCACAAGTTCATGGTAGGAGAATTTAAGTATATAAAGCTTGCTGCATGGCTGTATCTTCTATCACATATCTTTTGGGGCGAAATGAAAAGCAATCATTCATCTTTATTTATATAAATAAATCTGTCCTTTGCCGAACATCCCCACTTGAAGTTAAGATCCTGCGGGTTATCTTGGCAAGCGCTTTGGCCCACAGCCCAAAAGTCTCCTAAATTCCACTTGACTGCCAATGTTCTTCCACTAGTGAAAGCCGAGATTAGAAGATTTGCTAAGGATGCTTCAAAATGTATTTGGGGACCAATTGCCCTATTTCGAACTTTTGAGATGATGAATAAATTGACCAAAACCATGAAAGCTGTCAAAGGATGGCTGGAATGTAGTTTTTCAGCTTTCCTCTACATATTTTATAAAAGAGGTACTTTCTCAAGTACTGACTTTTTAGATGCCACAGATGAAAAAGAGATTACCAGGTACTTTGTAATACCTGAAAAAGAATTGAAGATTTTGGAGGTAATCATTCCATTTCCAGGTAGAAATATTTTGTGCGTGGTGTGTGTTTTTTTCTTTTAAGAACTTACGGGTCTGAAGGGATGAAATTCATTGCACTACCTGCCTTGAAAGAAAACTCAGGAACAGTGGCTCTGAAAACATAATTACTGTCTATAACCTGAAATTTACATTTTAGTTTCCTGTTAGGGTGGCTCTATTTGCCAATTGCATATTTTGGTTGCAATTAGACACTAATGAAAAGGGGGAGTTTGCACATCAGGCCCATGACTGTTCATTAAGCTAATCTAATGAACCCTTTGGTATATGTAGTTAAAAATAAGGAATTGCCTCATCGGATGGTTAAGTGGTCCCATACCTTCATCCTTAACTTTGACAGCTTCAGCAGAGAGCTGAGAGGCATCTTTGCACCAAAAAGCGCAGGGCTCTCTAATGAGCCGGTCGACTCACACAACCTCAGCCAGTGCATTCCTTACACTCTTAGACCGATAATCACAAGTTTTCTGAAAGATGTCAAAAGACCTCTGCATTATTTTTTTTCAAAGTGTTGTACTTTCTGTTCCAGAGATGAAGAAAAAAGAATCTTTTAACAACAGATAAAATTGGCAACATAATTCTCAGCAAGTGATTCGTGGCAATGACTATCCAGCGTGCTAAGTGGGGAGACAGGAAGCCCTCTCCTTGTGGTTTGAGGCACAGTGCAGTGATGGCACAGGAAGTGCCCACCATAGCCCTGAGAAACAGATTTGTTTCAGCAAATGTGCCACTGTCAAGCCTACTGATGTGGTGCTTCAGAGCACTGTTTTGTGCTGCCCGCTTAGTGCTTCCCCTGAGCACTTCCCCTGTTTGAGGGGGGGGGGCTGCTTTTTTCCAGGGCCAGTTTTCGTGTGGGGAGATTCCTTGTGATAAGGAATTTTTTTTTTCTTAGAGAGAAATTAGCCACCTATTAAGATTTATGATGGCTTTTATCATATCTGTTTACTTACAACGGCCAAGTTGAACAGGAGAGAATCGCCAAGCCCCCAGCCATTTCCACCAAGCTGAACACATTTGACACTGAAGCTCAAGAGATCCTGAAAATGCCCTGCTCCTTGCAGAAAGCGATTGTTCCTCTTTAGGTGTCTGTTTACACAATTAATCTTGCTATGCCTCTTCTGTGCCAGTGGCTGCTAGTCAGGATGAGTCACACCCATGCTGAGGAGATCTAGTATTCATTCGGCTGGTCTCAGTGTTCTGTATTGTATACAACTATCACTATCTTGCATCTGGGGTTCCCAAAAGGCTCTCCCCAAAATAAATTGCCCCTCTGAGCCAATTTCATCAGATAGTTGTCAGCTAAGCCATGTATATCATAAGAAGAGCCTGCTGGATCAGGCCAAAGGCCCATCTAGTCCAGTTTCTTTGGCCTACCAGATGTCTCAGGGAGCACACGAGACAAGAAGAAGTCTGCATCCTGTTGCCACTCCCCTGTTTCTGGCATTCTGAGGTAAATTTCTGAGGTAAAATTCTGAGGTAAATAAAACATAATTTGCTATCCTAGCTGTGGGGAGGGAGCGATAATAACTTGCAACCCAACCTGGGCCTTAAGAACATCAGAAGAGCCATACCAAAGGCCCATCTAGTCCAGCTTCCTGTATCTCACAGTGGCCCACCAGGTGCCTCAAGGAACACACCCATCTGAACCTTGCTGCCAGGATCTTTTCGTCATCGTTAGGCTTCCCTCTCCCAATCCCAATTATCTGGTAACATAACTGAAGGACGCAGGAAGTATCTGGCAAGAAGGTGAACTATTCCAAGGCAGTTGTCTGGAACACAAGTTCCATAGGGCTACATTGTTCAATGAATGCCACTGGCAATCCCATGTGTGTCAACTGAGACGTCTCATTGAATTTAATGCAGCTTACTCCCAAGTACAAATGCACAGGCTTGCAGTCGGATTATACAATAGGCTGCTTTGGCTCTGAGTAGCATCTAAGGTTGCTAACAGGACAAGATTGACTTGGGGCTCAAGAAATTTCTTGCTGCTACATTTGCTAATTTGCTAATTCATTTACATGCAGGATTTGAAACAGCCCATTGGCTAGCACTGAGGCTATGCCGAAACATACAAAAATGAACATAAAAAGTTGAGAGTGAAAATTATCAGCAGGTCTGCAGGAAAATCAGTTGTGTCCGAATCCAACCGTTCGGCTGGTTGAATGTATAACCTGTGGCTCTCACATCATGCCCTTTGACACCTTCTGTTGCGCCAGACTCAGGGTCCCTCTCTGCCATGAACACCCTCGTTCAAAATTCTGCCCCACTCTAGTCAAACGAAGGAACACTGTAGTCAAACAGAAGATAACCTGTGCGGAGCTAAGCCGGCAGAACAGTTTTGTTTCTTATCGGCTGGTGTCGGCAAGGCAGGGAGCAGTTTTAGCCTCCCCCACACAATGGTGTTCATAACCAGCGGTGTTATGCTGCCGGAATGCTGGGGGGACATCCGGGTGATCGACACCCCCCCGTTGCGTTCTGCAGTGTTACGCCGTTTGCGTAACCAATTACACCGCTTGCATACGTTACGCAAACGGCATAATGCTGAGGAACGCGACGGGCGGCCTGTCAATCACCCGGATGTCCTGCCCAGTGTTCCGGCAGCATAACACCGCTGTTCACAACTAGCTCCTGTACAAGCGGTTGCCATTCATTCCCACACAGGAAAGCACAGCTCTGCCCCCGAACAACGTGGTGGTGGAGCAGACCTCTAAGCGCTCCCCTCCAGGGCCAAGCACCACCCACGGGGATGGCCGGGGCCATGTGCCCCCTCCCCTTTGGAAGGCTGCACCAGGGCGAGCTCAGGTCATACTTCCGGGTCCCAAATGGGCCTGCGCATGGGAAGGCGCACATGCTCATGGCGCCCACATCCTGGGCCCTCTCCTCAGGTCCAGGCGAGGGGGGGCAGTTTGCTTAGTCATGGGGGGGGGAAACGTCTGAACCACCCCTTTACGCAGCCTGACATTCCTACTTTTCTCTTCGCGTAGACTGTTCTCCAGAAATAACGACGACAACAACGACAACGACAACGACAACGACAACAATAATAATACTTGGACTTATATACCGCCTTTCTTAGGTCACCAGATTTCTCTAATGACTATAATTCAAGGCAGTTTACATGGGCAGACTTTTATTCAGAAACCCGAAGGTTTTTACACTTTTTACAGAAACGTTCTATCTTCCTACACACATACAGATGGATCTTTCTGGACTTAGTCCTTCTTTCTGGCCACCCGTTTGTCTTCTTGCTGGCTGATAAGTGGCTTCCCTGCTCCCACCAGAGAAGCGGCTGAACTTCGGCACAACTCCCCCTCACACAAGGCAGCCGAAGCTCAGCTATTAATCAGCCGCAATTAACGAGGTCTGCCACTCACAGAGACTTCCGGCTGTCCCGAACTGGCGACCTTCAGATCTTCAGCTCTTATCTTCAGGGAAATGGAGGGCATTAACTCTCTCGACTAAATCTTCTGCCCTAAATCAGAATGGTTTGCTGATGGAGGAAGTTTGCTCGGGGTGGGGGGGGTGGAGACTGGAGAGTGGCTGGAGCTGGGAGGGGGGCAGGAAGACCTGGTTTGTATGTGCATATTGTAATGCAGCGCAGTGAACAGACTTTGACATTTCCCCAGGACAGAAGGTTGAAGTGGAGGACCTGTCCTGGAAAGGGGGGACTTCTGGTCACCCGGCCATGGGACAGCGTAAGGCAGGGTCAGGGTTGGAAGAGGACGCCCAGCCAGGCCCTGCCCACTGCGATGGCCTCACAGCCTGGTAGGAAGACAAGTGGCAGAATTTCCTCCCCTGGGGATGCCGCCAGTAGTGTCAGCGTACCGGTATGCTGGGCGGGTCTTCTGGGTGATCGGCAGCATGCTCGCTGTGTTCCGTTGCGTTCCGCTGCAGCGGGCGGGCTTTCGCCATTACGCAACGGAACGCAGCGAGCATGCTGCCAATCACTCAGAAGACCCGCCCAGCGTACCGGTACGCTGACACTACTGGATGCCGCCATTGTTGCAGGCCCAGCAAGGCTGGAATCGGGCCAGTGCTTCTGCCGAGGGAGCCGACACTGAGCCCGACTGCGGACTTTTTCCCCTATTGCAAACGAAAGCCATTTCGCCGTTTCCACCAGCATCTGTGCAGTGCTTTCTGCGTGGGCAGAGCGCAGTGCGACTTGCGTGGCCTCACAAGGCCGGTATTGGGCCAGCTGAGCGCCTGGGCTTTCCACCGCGGCAGCCACGAGCGCAGGCCCAAACTTCCGTCCGTCTGCGATCGGGCCAGGGTGACCCTAGCTGCACCTGCTCAGAAGTAAACCCCTCCGAGTGTGTGCTTCCCTCCTAGTAAGCATGCCGAGGATTGTGGCTTTCATGTTTTTAGCCCCACCACCACCACCACCCCACCCTCCAGTCCAAGCCCCCTTGCCTTGACCACGTCTGACGGTTTTCACAGGCGGACAAAGGGCTGCCCTTTGCCAAGGCGCCCTTTCAGAAAGCGGGAGAAGGGGCCAGGCAGGTGATTAATGCCCTGTGATTAGTTCCTCTCTCCACAGCCAGGAGAGGAGAAAGAGGCCAGAGAGAGGGGGGGGCTCTCCGGGTAGGGATGTGTGGAAGGCAGCAGTGGGGGGTGGGGCAGAGGGGAAGGGAGGACAAGGGGCAGGGCCAGGGCCGCTCAGGAGCCGCCTGCCTGCCTGCTCCGCCGCGGAAGAGGCCGTGGCATTGACAGAGCCCGGCCCCTCCCTTTGAGAAGAGCCACCGGAGGAACGCTCCCTCCTCCCTCGCTGCCTCCTTCGGCACAGGAATGCAAGCAGGGAAATGGTGCCCCCCCCCCGCAATCCCTCCTTTGGAACAAATGTGGAAGGAGCCCAGCAAAGCCCGTCTTGTTTCCTTTTACGTAAGGAGGCAAAGAAGGGAGAAAAGTAGTATAGGTTTTAGTTTCATGATGAACAGGAACACAGCGAGCATGCTGCCGATCACCCAGCTTTGAACAGAGAGAGAAAAGAACGAAAGCTCCGATTCTTTGGAAATGCGTGCCTAAAAGTGACGCTATTCATGCCAAGAAGAAAGGGCAGTGGAGAGGGGCAGGGAAGAGGTGCGCAGAAGGGGGCCGAAGGCTCTCAAGCCCCCAGTTCTCAAAGCCTGGAAGAAGCCAATAGTGCAACTCCTTGCCAAAAACCACAACTCCTCCTTCAAGACCAGGCCGTGCCCGGGAAGAAGCCAAGGGAGGGAGAGAGCAGGAGGGCTTCCTCGGAAGAAAGGACACCTTTGGCGCAGTAGTGTCAGCCTACCGGTACGCTGGGCGTGTCTTCCGGGTGAGCGGCAGCGCGATCGCTGCGTTCTGTTGCGTAACGGCGAAAGCCCGCCCAGCGATCGCGCTGCCGCTCACCCGGAAGACACGCCCAGCGTACCGGTAGGCTGACACGACTTCTTTGGCGTCTACAAAAGGCAGGGCCCGTATTTACCAGCATTTATGAGTGTCTTTGACTTCAGGTCCTTAGATAAGTGTGCTGTAGTGTGACGAGGACGTACAGCCATAATTCTCCGATCTTTGCACAGAGCTAAAGAGGACAGGGCCCTTCCCTTTAATAAATGAAAAAAGCTCACACACACAACACACACACACACACACACACACACACAATTGCATCCCACTCAGAGCCAGCTGAAGGACTGACCTTTGATTCACTCCTCCACAGGGAGTCTGAGAAAATGACCCCTGCCCTTTAACTCGCTGGGAGCCCAGGAGGGATCAGGACGAATAACTCACTCCAATCTCTCTCACCACAGGGGTTTGAAGGGGAAAAACCCAAGGACCGAAAAGCACGATCAACAGGACTTTGAGCGGCTTGTGAAAAAAGCTGGGGATGGGGGAAGGGAGTGTTTACATCCAGGCCCTGGAAAAAAAATTGCCATTGAGCGCCAAGAAAACCCAATTCAAGCAAGAATGTGTCTCAAATCTTTGACCCACAAATCAGGACAAAGGCAAGAAGTGGGGTGGGGTGGGGTGGAATCCAGCCTGTAGTTCAAAATCAGGGTCTTCCCACTGAAGAGAAGTAATCAAGTCTCCAAAGCCATCAGCCACAATAGTTTTGCACAAAGGAAATAGCTCACATTTAAGTGGCGCGGTTGTGCTTTAATGAGGCGGTCTTTTCCACACCACTTACACACGTCTTTGCTGAATGTAGCATCAACGAAAGGGGAAATGTGGGTGATGTGAAGGAGAATCATTATTATCATTAAGGGCAGGCAAATTAAAACACCTCTGTTTTGGTCTTTGTCTCTCATGCACCCTGATGGAAAGCCACTGAAAATGCCACCTAGATGCTTTGGGGTACCTTTTTTTTTTTTTTAAATGGCGGCCTACATGATGCCCTCCAGATCTAATCCAGTCAAGCATGCTGCTGACCTCATGAAGGACGATTGCGGCCACAACCAGCAGTGCTGCCCCTGGCTTACTAAACAAGGCTGGGAGCCCTGCTCAACAGCTAAGACGGAATCTTTGGATTCCAGCAAGTTCAGGAGCCTTTCGCTCTGCCCATGAATTCATTCCCAGCAAAGCAAAGACTGGCCTCTTGAATTTCTTAGAGCATTGGTTCCAGCGACGTCACGCAGCCGGAACACTGGGCGGGAGGAGCGGGTGAGCGGCAGCCCAGTGAGTGGGTGAGTGGGTGAGCGGTACACAACGGGCGGGCTGCCACTCACCCGTTCCTCCCGCCCAGCGTTCCGGCTGCGTGACGCCGCTGATTGATTCCCAAACTGTGGGTCGGGACCCACCAGCGGGTCACAAGCCAATTTCAGGTGTGTCGCGAAGCACCTAGGGCAGCCATATTGAAAATACGGGAAGATGGGATGCTGGAAAGGGGGAGGGGTGTGTGGTTGTTTTGCTTGTCTCAAGGTTGTGAATAGGCTCTTTTCTTCTGATTCACTTTGCTATTGGAAAACGGCTGAGAAATAATCCAGCTTATTGCTGCGTTCTCAGGAAAGCAGCAGGCTCTGGCGTCACAATGACGTCACGTCCTATTATATGGGTCCGGAACAGATTGTCATTCTAAGATTGTGGTGCTAGAAGGTTTGAGAACTACTGCCTTAAAGTAGGATATAATAAATATGATGCTAGCCTGCCGTAAGTAATGGGCCACTCACATTATTCCACAGAGGGCAAAGTACCGAGTAGTTGCACAAGGTCTTGCTATGTGTCAAAATACTTTGTGGCTTCCTGTCCTCATGCAAATGCACTGGGAGGTGCGAATGAGCCAAAGGAAGAGCCAAGAGCCTACAAGAGCCTTCTGTTCCGCCTCTGAAAGGGAGGTGGGCGAGATAAGGGACCCCCATTCTACTTGCAAGTGCATAATTAAGCAAATGCCTCTTTACAAGTAACCAGCTTCTTGATTCTAATTTTCTGTTTAAAAAACAGATTCAATTGGAGAAGTTTGCTAATCACGATATTGCTTCTTTCCTCTTTGGGAAAAAAAATCTAATTAATAGCGATAATAATTAGAATATGCAAAGTGTCAGAGTAAGAAGGCACAGAAAGAATGTCAATTCCCTTTTCTGAATGGGAAGAAATGAGAGACGGTGTGTGCTAATGTGGACCTAGCCTGGCCTCTGAGCAAAGGACTCTTTAGGAGCGCAGCTCCTTTTCCTTGCTAAAACACAAGCAAACAGATCTTCCTTCCAGCATAAACAGTACGACAAGCTTTGGCAGAGGTGCCCATCGATACAGACCTCAGTTATTTGCTTCCATTTTCCTGCATCCAGTTCACACATGCGTGACTTGAATTAGAGTGCAATCCTAACCTGGAGTTAGGCCAGCAAAGTTTGGCCGGCCCAAGTAAAGTATGTTTGGACCACGCTCGGAGTCAGAGAGGCCAGCACACAGACGTGCGCCATCCTCCCTGACTCAGAGAGTGGTCCAAACGCACTCTATAGTGGCTCTGGTGCCGGCCAAACTGTGTCAGCCCAAGTCCAGGTTAGGATTGCACCTTTGGAGACGATACTCAACTGATTTCCTGGTGACACCAAGCTGGGAGAGGAACTCAAGCCCTAGACCAGTGCTTCCCAAACTCCTACGGGGGGGGGGGACTTGGGGCGCTGTAAGTGTGTGTGAGGGAGGGGCTCTGTAGGGCTCCCCACAGTGGCGTTTCTACAGGGATGGCAAAGCTCTACGTTTTGCAAGAAGCCTCACCTTGCAGTGGGAATCACTCCTCTCCTGCACCGTTTTAGCCAATCCTCACAGGGAACAGCAACATCTTGGCGTTGCTTACTGGATACAGCAGCAAGGGAGAGGAGGGATTTACATGACAGGGTAAAGCTCCTTGCAACACTTAGAGCTTTGCCATCCCTGTAGAAACGCCTCTGGCTCCCCAAGCCTCCAAAATAGTAAAAAAAAAAAAAGCTATTGAAAACCACTTCCAGTCTATGATTGAAACCAGGAAGTGATTTTCAATCTTTTTTTAATTGTTCAGGAGCCCTGCAGAGGCTGGCACTGGAAGAGGTAAGTAGTAGTAAAACCCTCCGCCCCTGCAGCAGTGTGATCCTGGGGGTGGCATCGCAGCCTTTTCCCTCCCTCCTCCCACCCCATAAAGGGACAGGGGCAAGCCCTCGCCTGGCTGGTGGGCTGCATCCAGTGGTGTCATCTAAATGATTTAAGAACAGGTACTCACTTTTGATTGGCACGTGTCGGGACCCGCCCACCGGAAGTGACGTCATAAGCCGGAAGTGAGGTCGTGGCAGGAAGTGACATGAAAAAGCCCTTTTTGAGGCCTCAGGTGATTTTAAACTGACCCAACAGTTGCAACAGTATTCCACAGCACCCCCAGAACAAGTTAAGGAGGCCTGGCATCATGTTAAAACCCCAGAGCAACTCATTTTTCAGTGGCAAGGAAAGGAAAGGCTCCGCTCGCTGCCTGCCTGCCTGCCTGCCTGGCTCTGAGAACATGCAGGCAACACAAACATGCAGGAAATTCAAACGTTGCAGAGGGTGGAGTCGACGAGTGGGCGGGCGAATGGGCGGGGCCAGCTGTAATCCTAGAAACCGGTACTCGCGTACCCCCGCGTACCCCCTGCATGACATCACTGGCTGCATCCCACCAGTTTGGGAACCCTGAAAGACCGGAACAGGATCATGACCAGGAGGCAGGACTGGCACCATGCGGTGTGTGTGTGTGGGGCGGGGGGGAGGAAGATATGCCTATACAGTATGTGGCTGATAGGGGAGGGGATTGACGCTTCACAACCCTGGCGATGATGAGAGGTCTGTGGAAGGCTGCCTGAGAGCTGCTTTGTGGCAAGTAAGAGGCAGGGGGGGGGAGGCGGAAGGGTGAATCAGCCCCCTCCCCACTGCTGAACTCAGAGGCCTTGTTGTTGGGCCAGCAACCGGCAACGAGTCAAGGGGCATCCGGCAAGCAGGAGGGACAGTGGTCAGTGTGCCGAGAGAAGAAAACGTTGACAAATCGCTGGTATACAGCCTTGTGGCTGCAGCAAAATCTCTCACCCCCTGCAACCCCTTAAAGAAGTTTTTTGTCGCCTCGGTTTCCAAGGGCCAGAACTCACATCATCAAAGCTATAGCCCTGCACACCAGAATCAAGTATTTGGGTGTGCTCACTTGAAAAGGTGGTGCACCCACTCTTAGTATTGGTTTTTTTCCCTTAAATTGTTTTACTGTATTATTATATTGAACATTTATTGCTAACCACTTTGAGGCCTTGAGGCAAAATGTGGTATGCACTTTTCAGAAAAGAAGAAGAAAAGATCTTCGGACTGAATCTGGATACGCAGAAATGATTGACGGCTGCATTGTATGGTCAGAAAAAAGTAAGGTATTCTCTTTTCTGCCCTTCTCCCCACCTATTGTTCCTCTTTTCCGCCATCCTCCCCATCTGGACCCATAATTAGCATTTGATTTCCACCATTTCCTGCAATCTTGCATGTTCTTTTCTGAAACAGTAGGTGCTCTATCTTCATGGGAAATCAAAGTGGCACTATGTTTACATTTCAGCAATATGTGCTGCAGAAATTAATTTAGCTGTACGTGCACAAAGACGCCTTTGAAATGAAAGGGGGGGAATATGAAAAGAAAGTGCCCAGCTGAGTAGCATCAATATAGTGGGGAGAAGCAGGAGAGTGGCAAACCTTCCGAACAAAAATGCAGAAGCTCACAGACTGCCCTGACTTTTACAGCCTCCTTTAGCACAGGGATTCAGTCTGATTTCTGAAAAACAGCCTCTGGAAATCC
This sequence comes from Lerista edwardsae, assembly GCA_029204185.1. Lineage (NCBI taxonomy): Eukaryota > Metazoa > Chordata > Lepidosauria > Squamata > Scincidae > Lerista > Lerista edwardsae. Next base: position 4,680,406 of record JAJKFI010000057.1, on the reverse strand, counting down.
CAGAGCTCAGATCAGCCATAACACTGAAAGGTGCCCTCTTCATTTGTACGCTAAGAAGCACAAGCCGTTTCTCTCTGGTGGGGCACGCACAGGACAGAGACCGTTGGCAGCTTTCTTACAGATTTAAGAAGCTTCTGTTGCGCTTTGCAGAATGCAAAGAGGGAGAATTTAAGGACTTCCTGTCAATTAAACAGTCTGTTACCTAATTAAAATCCTCCACAATCATGAGTGCTCCCTGGAAGTTCAGCAGCAGCTGAGCGAGAAGAGGAGCAATACCTTCTTGAGTGTTTTTGTTTGGTGCATATAAATTATAAATTACAACAGTGGTATCAAGAACATGAACCAAGGCAAAGACCAGAATATCTGCCACGATGCTGCTCAGAGATGATTCAGGAAAGGATCAGAAACTATTCCAGAAAGATTTTCTTTCTCAAGATCTGTCCCCCTCCCATGCAGAGGTTAAGCAATGCATCTGTCTCTGCCTTGACTCCCCTGCCCTCTCACCATACCTACACACCTATACACACCTATACACACCTATACACACACACACACACACACACACACACACACAGAGGAGCGTAGCTACAGCAGTGCAGAGGGGTGCAATTGTACCGGGCAACGAGCTTTAGGGGGGCAACAAACAGCTTGACACTAGCGGCAAATTTGAGAAAACTTTGGTAATTACGAATAATACTATCATATATCATTGGAAAGGTAATTTAATGCAGAACGCAATGAAACAAACCAGAGTGTGATACCTGTATCAAACGTTATGGCCAAAAATACATAAAACGAAAATGTAACTGTCGTGTAAAAATTTTGGTTTGTTAAGTTCACTAATTGTAGGAATAATACTGTCATGTTAAATATCCTTTGATGCAGAATTTCATGCAAAATGCAGTGCAACAAACTGAAGTGTAATATCTTCATTCTATCAAATGTTACATCCAAAAAAACCAAGTAAGCAAAAAATACCACTGTGATGTCACTTCCTGTTGTGACATGACATTAGGGGCATCATTTTGCCCTCTGCACCAGGCTACACTTTCATTAGCTACACCCTTGCACGCACGCACGCACGCACGCACGCACGCACGCACGCACGCACGCACGCACAGAGAGAGAGAGAGAGAGAGAGAGAGAGAGAGAGAGAGGCTATTTTTTGGATATGTTTTCCCCTCATAACACACCCTTCCAGAAAAAAAAAACAGAAAAAAAATCCTTGAAACGAGAGCGCTTTGCTTAGGGAAAAGGAAGGGTTCGCCTTCCACCACCGACTTTTCTTTTCCCATTCTGAGGAGCCGAATGCGTCCTCACACAGTGATGCAGATAAGCAGCCCAGCACCAGCGACCTTTGAAACTGCCTTGAAAACGGCTCTCTCCGCTGGACTCCGCTGGGGAAGGGGGTGCTCGCTCTCTTCCCCCGGGGAGGCTGCAGCCGGCAGCAATGGGGCTCCTCGGCACTCTGCGCATGTGTTTGAACGGGTGCAAATCAAGGTGCTCCCAGCATTGGAGGGGCTTCCGGATGTGGCAGTAGAAGCCCCCCCCCCTTTCAGGCCTCCCCTCCCCACCCTCCTCCCATTCCAAATCTCCTTCCCTTTGGCCCGTGCTGCTGAAGCCCCAGTCCAGCCACCTCCTGCTCAGTAGCGCCTGGCCCAGTGCGAGTGGCGGCTGCTGGTGCAGTCAGTGATGTCATTCAGGGGGAACGGACCAGAACGGGCGTTCCGGATCCTAACGGGCTCCGTGGCTGGTTCCGGGTTCCCGACAAGTGCCAATCAAAAGTGAGTTCCTGTTCCTAAATCATTGGAATGACACCACTGGGTGCAGTGTGGCAAACGTGCTTTTTGGCATGTCCACAACACTTTGGCCGGTGTTACACACGTACCGCTGGTTATGAGGGGCCTCTGGATTGGGCCCTTAGAGATTTTGTTTCTCTGGGGAGGAAACTGATCTTTGAACTTCCCCAATTCATCCTAAAAATGTTCAAAAGACTTTCTCAAAAGGCGGAAAGAAGGGCAGCAGTTTATTGGTGCAAAAAGGCACCTTTCGAACAAATCTGATCCGTTCATGCAGCAGAGACTCGCCTACGCCACCCGTACAGCGCTGAGCTTCACAGCCTAATGAATCCTGCCACATGCTGGAGTGCCTGGGACTGACCCGTCGCATAGAACTGTGGTCTTGATGCTCTTCACAGCCTTGACGCAATGCAGGTTCTCCGGCTGTTGGGAAGAAATGAATTTTGAAGCCTACACAACGCATTGCACAAACTCGTGTTTTAGGAATCTGTAAATTCACAATGATGAAAAGTTCGGCTTTTTGGAATACAGTCCATGGCAGACCACTGTGGGAGCCGCAGTTTCCTTGGACCCTTAATGGCTTAATAGGAGATCGATTCAGCTCTGGGGCTGCACCACTCTCTAATTTCCAGAGACACATTTTATTTATCTGAGAGACCATATGGCTTATCGGGTAAGTGTGTATACAGTATAGCTAGAACAAATCCGCAAGGAAGATAATATTTGCCTAATAGACCCTAGCAGCACAGAATAACACAATATGGCCCCCTATTTGATCATGCATTCGGGTATGAGAGCAGGCTGTCCACACGCAAGCCGTTTGCAGAGCCAGCCGCCACCCCAGTCAAGCCAGATTTAGGCAACGCAATTCAAGGTGGACTTCCGACGACAGCGAGATTAGAGGCATCCCTCGGACGCATGTGGTTCAGGTAGTAATTTGGAAAATACTTTGTACGCTGGTGATAATCGACTCCATCCAAAGGAGCTGTTAGGCTTTTATCAGTGAAACGCATCCTTTGGATATGCAGGGGAAAGGTGAAAAGAAAAATATTTGCTGAACAATTTACTGCGCTGGGTTGCGTGCGAGAGACATGCGCATTAGGGCCTGGGCTAGACATACAAGACTTTCTCTTTTGCCTGTAAGAAGGAGAGGCAGCATCCTGCCCCGCAAAGTGTTCAGTGCAAACAAAGAAAACGTAGGCCTTACACAATGAGTAACCCTTACAAGGTTACTCCCTTACAAGGGAATAACAGAATATTGGAGCACAGGACTCAAGCTGATCAGTGTACACTAAGACCATAAGAAGAGCCCTGCTGGGTCAGGCCAAAGCGGACCCATCTCGTCTGGCTTCCCGTTTCTCACTGTGGCCCACCAGATGCCTCAGGGAGCGCACAAGCCACAAAACGCTTGCATCCTGCTGCAACTCCCTTGCGCCTGGCATTCTGTTCATTCCCCATCGCTTGATGCCACGAGTATTCTGTGCAACTGAGGGAGGGTCTGCTACCCATGTAGAGGATCTGCTACGCAGTGCAGAATTTGACACCCTAATAATTTTCATAAACCCTTCACAAAGCAAGTTTCTAGTCCTCAGCATTGCAGAGGTATTCTGGTTTGCAGATTCGAGTAACACCTCAAAAACCGAGCTCAGCTGCCGGCAGCGTTTCTGGCCATGAGCTCTGCACAACTCTATTCCTGCCCAGCCACAGACTGAGGAGGACCAGTCCTTCCATTTGCGATGGGGAAAGCTGCTCTTCCAGGATTCCCACCAGAGAGAGAGAGAGAGAGAGAGAGAGAGAGAGAGAGAGAGAGAGAGA
>JAJKFI010000057.1:4646029-4676782 GCA_029204185.1 Lerista edwardsae | reverse complement strand
AGAGAGAGAGAGAGAGAGAGAGAGAGAGAGAGAGAGAGAGAGAGAGAGAGAGAGAGAGAGCACATACGTACATAGAAGGCTTGCTGCAGACCTTCAGATAAATGCAGGCAGGCTGTGATCTGAACCCTCCACCACCTCCACCTGTTCTCATCACCCGCCACAGGTTGTGCCTTTGAACACCTGGAAGGGGGTCGTGTCACATTTGAACAAGACGCTTCCTGGTTCCCGTCTCAGATTCTTGGCCAACTCTACCCTCGCGCTCCCAGCACTCTTGGCCGTGCCTGGGGTGCCTGCCCCACAGGCTTGCCCTTGCTAGTACACCTGCCTACAGCACAACTGCAGCAAGGCCCACATGCACAGACCGCAGGCCTTGGGGTGCCACTCGGGGTCAGCTGCTGCTCTTGGCATCAGGCCATCCTAACTCCTCTCCAGACACCTGGAGGCATAACCTCCAGCACCACACTGCTGATGGCCTTACAGCGCACATCATCCCAGTCCCCAACATACAGTAATGGCATCTAAATGATTTAGCAACAGGTACTCACTTTTGATTGGCACTTGTGTCAGGGCCCGCCCACCGGAAGTGAGGTCATAGCCGGAACCCAGGAACCACCCCCAGGAACCCCCGCGCCTCCCCGCACCTTCCCCGGGGCCACCGCACGGGCTACCGATCCCCCCCCCAGGAACTGCCGCGCCTCCTCGGGAGGGAGCCCCAGGCAGCCTACCTGCTCACGCTGCTGCCGCCGTCAGTCTCCCTCGCTCCGCTGCCTGCCTGCCTGGCTCTGAGAACGTGCAGGCAACTCAAACATGCAGGCAATTCAAACATTGCAGGGGGTGGAGCGGAGCGCCGACGGAGTCGACGAGTGGGCGGACGAATGGGCGGGGCCAGCCCTAATCCTAGGAACGGGTATTCGCATACCCCCACGTACCCACTACATGACATGTCTGCCCATGCACCCTACCAGCCCCCCTGACACCCCCCTGCAGCCTGGCACCTGGGGCCCAGGGCTCCCCACTCCAGCCACCCGCTTCATCTTCTACCGAGTAGAACTTCAACCACCTGGGGTACAAAAAACAAAAAAGCAGTGCTCCCAGCTCACGGGGCCAATCCTGGCCAGCAAGCAACTACCATAAGGTCACTAATGAGACCAATCACAGTGGAACCCAGGACAGCCAACCCACTGAACCAATATTTTTCAACCTGGGGCAACCTGGGGCTGCCTTGGAGGAAGCTGCTCTGAAATTAGCTGCAAGTCTCTTCCTTCCCAAAAAAGATGAGGGAGGAAACGCGAGTCCTAAGGAACCGAAGGGGGCGACTGCACCTCCTCTTATCACTGACCTCGCTCCAGGAACAGTCACCCGAGTCCTCCAGACAAAGGATTAGAATAAGCAGATGCAGCTGGCAGGTGTGAGAGCAGCTTTTCCGAGAAGGATCTCATTACCAGGTGCGACACACTGGAAACATACAGAGGTGCTGTGTGTTGCCACTGAATCATATACTTCACCCAACGCCCTTGTGAATCCCCATGAAATGGACCCTCTAGCAACCAGGGACAGGAACTCGAGTCTCAGAACTCGAGCCTAAGTCGCAAAACACATGTTTTTGGCTGACTCAAGTCACACATGTCAAGGACTTTGAATGTGACTAAAGAATGACTCTGGAAAAATTGCATCTGGATGTGCTTGCTTACTTTTTTCCTGGTGGTGAAACACCTTGTGGAGCCACCTGGAAGTGGCAGTTCCAGCCAGGAGGCAGGGAAGGGTAAATGTTTTGCAGCGAGCAGGAGGTGTGGGGCGGGCGCTGGAGCGGGTTCTCCTCTTATCCATCTCTGAAGGAACCAATGATCATTGGGCAAAGGATGGAGGGCAGGAGGAGGGGCCCAAAGGGGTCTTGCCTTGGGATTGGTTGGAGAAGCCCAGGGAGGAGGTTCTTGCCCCAGGGAGGAGGAAAAGGAGGAGGTTGCTTCCTAGGAATCATGCGGGGGTCTGTTGTTACCTGGAACCCAAGCCTCACTGAACAACCGATGCAATGGAACTACTTCTGAGTAGAGCTGCAAAGGATCGCATAGTGCTCGTAATGCGAGCCTCTCAGCACCTGAGCGCAACCCTGCTCCTGCTTGCTGCGTCCTTCCCCTCCTGCCGTCCGTCCCCCGCTCCTGCCCTGCCCCATCCCTTTTGGTCCCTGCCTTGGTGCGCCTGAACTGTGCGCCCGCAGCTTGCTGTACAAAAGACTCTTGTCTCGAGTCAAAATGACTCACGAATTTCAGGGGGCAAGTTGCCAGGGGCACGCAGTAGAACACATGCTCGAGTTCAGTGGTGTCATTCAAATGATTTAGGAACAGGAACTCACTTTTGATTGGCACTTGTCGGGAACCCGGAACCAGCCACGGAACCCGTTAGGATCCGGAACGCCTGTTCTGGTCCGTTCCCCCTGAATGACATCACTGCCTTCGCCCCCCTAGGAATCCGGAGTCGCTCCCTTTAACCCTCTGAGTGCCAGCCAACCAAGAAGAAAAGCTCTTTGCAGAGGAATTGGGAGGGGGGAGGAGGGAGAGTGAAGTGGGCGGGGTCAGCACTAATTTTAACTAGTGGAACTGAGTTCCCCTGCGTTCCCCCTGCATGACATCACTGCTCGAGTTGAATCTTAGGGCTCAGAGACCCTGAACTGGACTTGTCTCGCTGCGGTGCAAAATTCCCATCCCTGCTAGCAACCTCATGGATGTAAGTATTAAACAGTTGATCTTCCAAGAAGCATTTCAAGCAAAGCTTGAAGGAGCAAAAGGAGCAAAATCTATAAAATGATGGACTTTGCCAGCTCAGTTGTCCTCCACATTCTTGCAAACAACACGTAATTGGCCTTTACACACAGTCCTGTTCAGAAGTGCTCTAGCTGTGGAGATGCTCTCTGTTATAGCACATCCACGAGCTCACTCACAAGCCACACAATCCTGCAGTCCACACACAGCTGTTTGGCCTACAGGGGGTCCGGCACAATAAGCATTGCACTGATGCAGCACTGATGCAGCCGTGCCAATGGGGTACGCGCTGCACCCTGAAGTCAGGGAGGAGTCGTAGAGACCTCTTCAAAGTAAGGGAACGTTTGTTCCCTTCCCTCAGGGCGGCATTGCCCTGACCCCAGAGCTGGAAAGGGGGTTAGGACTGGGCTATTAGACTCACCCAGCAGAGCCTTTTTTATTGTCAAGGACAGGGCAAGAACTGCATAGTCTTTTATTAGGGCGAAGAGGTGCTAAGAGCCTGTGGTGGAGGTGGTGGTGGTTTGAAAGAGTTGTGAGTTTTGCCAGATGCCGCATCTCACATAGGTGTGCAAAAAGCCACGTCTGCTCAAATTCCTCCTTCTGTGCCAGTATGAAAGGTGCAGGTGCATCTTGGCCCCTGGGCAGTAGCATCACTGGAGTTTGTGTCACCCCCATGACGGACCTCCTCCCATTCCATGATGGACCTCCTCCCATTCCATGATGGACCTCCTCCCATTCCATGATGGACCTCCTCCCATTCCATGATGGACCTCCTCCCATTCCATGATGGACCTCCTCCCTCCATCCCATTCTATATTTATCCATATAGAATAAATTGCAATATGCCACCAGGGTTGGAGTCACCCCCATTAACTTTATATTGCTGTAGGACAGGTCACCCCACAAATCAGTCACCAACAAAAAAAAAACAGTGGCCAAGCGGATGACACTCACATAATTAAAGGCACAATCCTAACCTGGAGTGAGGCTGGCACAGTTAGGCCAGCAAAGTTGAGCCAGCACAAGGGACAGCGTAAAGTACGTTTGGACTACATTTGGAGTCAGAGAGGCCAGCACACAGGCATGCGTCTGTGTGCATGTCCTTGGCTCCAAGAGTGGTCCAAAAGTACTTTACGGTGGCCCTGGTGCCAGCCAAACCTTGCTGGCCTAACTGTGCCAGCCTCACTCCAGGTTAGCATTGCGCTCTAAATAAGAGTTCTAGTATACCTGGAAATGAGAGCTGACTCATACCAACACCTTAATGGTTCCCTGCTGTGTCTTAATAACCCCCCACTGGCTCTCAGAACAAGCAGTCAGTTTTAGGTTTAGGAAATCCACTTTTTGTTGCATAAGGCAAATGTGTTTTCTGGTTATTTGGCTGTAACGCTTTATAGACTACAGATATTTCAAAGTGGTTTGTTTCATTGCATTCTGCAGCAAATGCCACATCAAATTATATATAACAGGATGGTATTATTCAAAAATAGCAAGATTTTACAATTTGGCCAGGAGTGAGTGAGTGAGTCCCTCCCTCCCTCCCTCCCTCCCTCCCTCCCTCACATGCGTGCCATGCAGACACTCTCCTAGTGCAGACCATACCACTGTACCCCCGTAGTGACACCACTGCCCCTCTCTTTCAGCCCCAAGTCATTTACAAGGACCAACAGGACTTCTGAAATGTGACCCTCATGTCAATCCTACCCAATTCTGGAGTCCAGGCGTGCCCCGGTATCCACTGGTTCGGTATCCAAGCTTTCAGTCCAGGGATAGTGGGAAGCCTGCTAAAGAGAAAGGGGAACATTAAACAAATTTTTTGTAAGCTTGTTGCAGCAAAACCACTGATCCCCTATCTGTAAAAAGGCGCTCCCAGTATCCACGGTTCCAGGTATCCACATGGGGTGGGGTCCGGAACAGAACTCCAGTGGATACTGGGGCATGCAGGTATTTGAGCATCAGTTATTTTCTAGGACATGCTGTGCTCCACTCATGTCTATCAGAGACTTGAAAAATCTTGTTCTTGCATTTGTGATCAGAAGAGGGAGGTATCAAGATCTCCTGATTTTGTTCAGGCTCCTGCTTCTGGGCCACTCCTCAAACATGCAAACAACGTCTGGGGCTGAAGGGGCTTTTGTCTTGGGACACCAGATCACGGAAAAAGCTCTTCAGCCGCCCTGCCTTTAAGACCGTATTTCCCCACCCCAGTTGAAAACGTGACCAAGCATAATTAGCTGGAGCACTTTGAAGATGAAGAGCACTTGTTAGTTTTCCAAATGTCTGAATTTCCTCACTTTGGTTTTAATTGGCTTGGTTCATAACCTCCAATGTTCCCTGCCTCTATTTTTGCCTGCGCCTTCCTCCTTTTGTAGGCGAAATGAAAACGCATCATAAAACTGCATGAGTAACAAAACCCGGCACTCCAGCCTAGTGGTGTTTAATTAAAGCCGTTGCTTGCCCACTCCTGGTTTGGTGAGGCTTCCAGTTGCTCCCACTCACAGCTGCACCGCAAAGACGGCAAATTTGAGAGGGGGGGAGGGGCAGTCCTGAATTTTTGCTCTCTTTCCACCAAATCAGTGTGGATTGAGAAATTTGGGGTGGGGAGGGGGGGGTCTGATGAGGCATCATAGTTTGGGGACCCCTGTTCCAAAGGACCCACTAGACGAGAATTGTTTAAGCATTGCTACAAATGGGGCTGAGAACACCCTGCGTCACCACTGCCTCAAGCACTTCAGCATGCAAGACTACATGCTCCGTTGGGGCCGCCAGGTCTGAAACGAGCCCAATCACAGACACTCGGGAAAACAGAGCACTTGTGTTCCCCCCAGGCACAGGGTTGGCCTTGAAGACGCAATGCAGCCATCGCCGCTCCAAGATTCCTGGTTTGGGTCAAAAGTAATTTTCACATTTCCCCAAACACACTGGGGTGTGCCATGTATTCTTGGCGCTGCCCTTTGTGCAGCGGCGGCATTCAGCCGGTACGCTGGGCGGGACTTACCTTTGACCGGCAGTCTGCCCGTTGCATAACAGCGCGTTCCGCCGCTTTCCCGCCCGCCCCGGCAACGGGCGGACTGCCGGTCAAAGGTAAGTCCCGCCCAGCGTACCGGCTGAATGCCGCCGCTGCCTTTGTGCTTGGGATTCTGAAACAGACATCTCCACATTTTGGAAAATGTAGGCCGGCTGGGTGAGGCAGGTGTCAGATCAGCTTCTCCAAGCATGGGGACGGGTGTGACCAGCAGTCAACAACAAAGCTACAAGACTCAGCTGAAATACTGGCCAGCCTCTGTTCTCCCCATTTGGGATTGCCAGCAAAGCACCCTTACTGTGCTTTTACAAATAAGGAGGAGGAAACGGCCAAGGGTGCAATCCTAACCTGGAGCTAGGTCCCTTCTGCCAGCCTAGGATTGTTGCAAGGGCACCATAAGGCACATTTGCAACACTCTTGGAGTCAGGGAGGCTGAAGCGCAGACATGCACCATCCTCTCTGGCTCTGAGGGCGCAATCCTAACCTGAAGTACGGCCAGCACAGTTTGGCCAGCACAAGGCACATCGTCAAGTATGTTTGGACCACTCTCGGAGTCAGGGAAGCCAGCACACAGACGTGCACCATCCTCCCCGACTCCGAGAGTGGTCCAGACACGCTTTACGGTGTCCTGCATGCCAGCCAAACTGTGCCGGCCTAACTCCTGGTTGGGATTGCGCTCCAAGAGTGCTTGCAGTCCACTAGAGAGCAGAGAGAGGAAACTCCTTGTTGTAAACACTGACACACATTTCCTCCCACATGCTCACTGGTAGAACTACCTGAAATTTCATTTTCTGTAATGCTGCCACAGAGCATATGAATAACAGGAGGACATGAAACATGGCAAGTGCATAGAAGTACCTGGCTGCGAGAGAGAGAAATGATGCCATCACCCAAGTCTTAAGGGACTGCTGGCTCTTGCAGTTTGCCTCCTATGTTTTGATTCTGGGTGCTGATATAGAGGAAAAAATTCTTATAGAACATCCTTTATGGAAAATCCAGTGGCGAGGAAGAACATCAGTACCGGGAAAGAATTTTATGTGCACTTTCTCAGAGGAGAATTTTGCTGGAATGTGGCAAGTTGTAATCTTGCAAAAAGATGAATTCTACAATTATATTTGTTTTATCCAATGCCTATATAAGACTATTTTGCACTGCAGTGGCAATTCAGACTACTCAGGAGTGTTGCTACAGGGGTGCAGGATTTCAGATCGCACCCGAAGGGGTGGGTAACACTATTACTGGTCAAAACTGAGAAAACCCTGGTACTTTCGAATAATACCATCATGTGATAAGTCATTTGATGCAGAATTTGATGCAGAACGCAATGACACAAACCACATTGAAATATCTACGTATATTCTATCAAATGCGATAGCCAAATAACCAGAAAAGGAAAACCACTGTCCTATGTAACAAAAAGTGGATTTCCTTTTCTCCAAACTGACCAATGAGAGCCAAAGAGGTATTATTAAGACACAGCAGGGAAGCACTAAGGTGTTAGTATGAGTCAGCTCTCATTTCCAGGCATCGGAGCTAGTACTAGAAGTCTTACCAAGTCTTAAGAAGTCTTACAAAGCATCATCAAGTTGGCCGCTGGTTTTTTGTTGGTTACTGTTCTGATGGGTTACCTGTACTGGTATCTATTAAAACAAACAACTAAATAGCGGTAATCCAGCACTGCCACTGCACAGCCCTTAGGCTGTGCGTATGATGTTGTAATTTATTCTGTATGGTCTGGTGCAGGAGGAGGCCCATCATGGAAGCGACGCAAGGAGCTCTTGCACCAGGTGATGCCAGCACTTTGATGCCACTGAGACTACTGGACTTATCAGCCAGTGTTTCTCAAACTGTGGATCGGGACCCACTTGGTGGGTCATGACCTAATGTAAGGTGGGTCACGGAAAGCTGGAAGCAGCTATCTTGGAAGCGGCGGACCTTACTCTTGCTATATTCCTTTTGTAAACGTTAACAGTTTGAATGTTCAACTGAGGTTTTTTTTTAAAAAATTTTGTTTTTAGTTCAGTTCCTTTTTTTAACATTTTGTTCTAATTTTGCTTTCTGTCAGGGATGCTCCCTGGTTGTGCAGTTTCCGCAGTCCAAGAACGCCACCTTGCATTCCAGGAGTGTCCTTTTTATTAAGTCACCATGATGGCATGAACTCCTTGATGATGTCACGTCTGGCTATGACATCACTTCCAGGTTAATGGCATCATGTCCAGTGGGTCCCAACACAAGTGCCATTCCGAAAAGTGGGTCCCGGTCTAAAAAGTTTGAGAACCACCGTTATAAGCAATATTTCATAGGTACACATATTAACATATGAAGAGACATTATACTGCGCCAGACCACTGGCCCGCCACGCTCATGGCTGCCTGCAGTGCTTTCAGGCAGACAGTAGTGTAGCTGCAGGGGGCAGCATGGTAAATATTGCAGGTGCTGCAATGTGCTGTGCAACTGGCCCCTCCCACTTTGAGCCATCAGAGCCATTCTGGGCAGAGATGGCCATGCAGTTGCCGCCGCTGCCCAGATGGCTCTGCTGGCAAGTGGAAAGGGCCAGTTACACTGCGCATTGCAGGGCCTACAACATTTCCCACGCTGCCCCCTATACCTATGCTACTGCAGGCAGGGGTCTTTCCCATCTCTTCTTGGAGACACTGGCAGACATTGACTCTGGGACCAGCCGTGTGCTATGACCTGACCTGACATTTCGCCCCCCCCCCCCCGGCTGCGATCCTGAGAGTCATCCCCACTGAACACGGCGAGACGTCCGGTACTTCTGAGCACAGGTGCACAGGATAGGATTGCAGTAACTCCCCTCTTGCTTGGACTATAAAATGTTACTTGGTTCAGACGCCCACTATCCCAGAAATCCCCTGCTGGGCTTCCCCTGGGGTCCTAATGCCCGTACAATGCTGACCCGTTTCCCCTCTGAGCAGCTCCAGGGCAGCAGTGGCGAGAACACAGCCGGGCCTCCCCTTCGCAGTCGCCTGGTCCCTCACAGCAGCCACACAAAGCCCCGTCAGTCCAAAGCCCAAGCCAGGATCAGAGTCGTGGTCGGTCCACAGTTCAGCTCCCGGAATCCGCAAGCCGGGTCAGAGCCCACAAGCCAGGGGGAGGCAGCAGCCCAGCTCGGTGATGCCCCTTCTGCGCTGGAGCCGGTTTCAGGGGTCCTGTGACCAGCCCTGCTGCTCCACTCCACGCTCAGTGAGCCTGGTCAGTGCCGCACCCCAGCCGGGTCAGAATCCAGGCTTGCAGTCGGTAGTCCAGCCAGACAGGCCGGCCCGTTCTCTCCAGCTCCTCTCAAGCCAAACTTTGCCCCAACCACACCGCACCCCACCTGCTGCTCGTCTCCCTCCCTTTGCAGCCAGAGCCCTCATTAGCCTGCCTAGGCTGCAGCTGTGCTCCTGAGGCTAGCAGCTCTGGGGTTAACCCCGTGTGCTTCAAGGGAGGCCACCGCTGACGCCACCAGCTACCTCCTCGTTTGATCTCCCGCGCGCCCATCACACCCACCAGGGAGACCATTTTTGTGCATTCCTTTTCAAGTCTCTCTTTCTTTGAGGGGAGGCACATGCAGCTCCTGGGGGAATGGGAACCTTCTCAGATTTCTGAGAGCCCTGATGGCCACTGCATCCCAGTCTTGAGCCGAACTGACAGGAAAGCCCCCCGCATGGGATGGTTGGGTCTGTGGAGACAGGCACCGTCATCCAAGGGTAGAAGCACATGGGGAGTGAGGGAGGGTTCAGAGGGACGTCCTTTTGTTGTACTTAACACTGATAAATGACATACAAGTCAGGATAAGAGGGCAGAGCTCCTGTCAGGGAGACGATGATAAACGAGAAGCCACAGACGGAAAGGTCTACGGAGCAGAAGTCTGCGGGTGACACCTTTCGCCTTGATAGACTTGTCTGCATGGGCCACCTCACCCCCACTGCCAGCCTGCTTGCTCCACCCTTGCTGAATCCATCGTGCACCGTGACCCATCTCCTGGTGCAGTTTTGTTTTTTCCATTTCCATGTGGCAAAGATGATCAATTGGCCTTAATTAGACCTCAGGCAGGTAATGCGCCCGCCTAGGAACTGGGGACGGCGAGAGGGAGAAATCCTCCTCCTGCGAATGTGACTGATACCCATTTCGGGCAGGTAATCACAGAACGAAAATGAACCCCAAAGCAAGGAAACCTTTTTCGATATTACCCGTGCCTGGAATGAACAACCTCATTCCTCTTGGAAATGCGGTGCTGATATAAAAAGCTGTGCCCCACAGGGGGGGGAAGAAATCCCCGCTCTTTATGACAAAGGCACCGCAGCTGTGATTCGCGCACTCTGGCCACAGCGGCCCTGTTCCCGAACTGGCTCGAGCCCCACATCGCACAAACGTCTTTATCACAAAAGAGGAATGACCACAACAAAGAGACAGCCGTAAAAGGAGCTTCTGTCCCCAATTCATAGCAGGTCAGAAGAAGAACATCCCAGAATAATCACAGGGAGCATTTTGTTCTTAATATATGACACTCTCTGCTGGTCTTTCAGGAAGCAGGGTTGTCCCTGAAGAACAAATGCTCTCAGGGAATGGGCATCACAGAAGAACGGGAAAGCAAAACCCGCCGACTAAGGGCGCAATCCTAACTTGCGCAGGGGCAAGCACAGTGATGTCATGCAGGGGGTACGCGGGGGTACGCGAGTACCGGTTTCTAGGATTATGGCTGGCCCCGCCCATTCGCCCACCCACTCGTAGACTCCGCCCCCTGCAATGTTTGAATTTCCTGCATGTTTGAGTCCTGCACGTTTGAGTTGAGTTGCATGTTCTCAGAGCCAGGCAGGCAGCGAGCGGAGCCTTGCCTTTCCTTGCCACTGAAAAATGAGCTGCTCTGGGGTTTTGGAACTGTTGGGTTAGGTCCCTTTAACATGATGCCAGGCCTCCTTAATGTGTTCTGGGGGTGCTGTGGAATACTGTTACAACTATTGGGTCAGTTTAAAATTGTCTGAGGCCTCAAAAAGGGCTTTTTTCATGTCACTTCCTGCCACGACATCACTTCCGGCTTATGATGTCACTTCTGGTGGGCGGGTCCCGACACGTGCCAATCAAAAGTGAGTACCTGTTATTAAATCATTTAGATGACACCACTGGGCAAGCAGGACAGCCAGAGGCGTTTCTACAGGGAGGGCAAAGCTCTAAGTGTTGCAAGAAGCCTTACCCTGTCATGTAAATCCCTCCTCTCCCTTGCTGCTGTAGCCAGTAAGCAACGCCAAGATTGGCTAAAACGGTGCAGGAGAGGAGTGATTTCCACTGCAAGGTGAGGCTTCTTGCAAAACTTAGAGCTTTGCCCTCCCTTAGATCTGCCTCTGAGGACGGCACCTGCGAGGTAGTGATGAGGCCCAGGACGGGAAACACACAAGTGTTGGGGCCACAACGGAAAAGGCTCTGTTCCTTGTGGCCACCCACCAACTCAGTGAGAACATGGGATGTGAAAGAGAGGGTACAAGAGAACCCATCAGGGAGTCTTTAAAATGCCCAGGTCCCCAGACAACAGGGCTGTGAAAGTGAGCCGGCACCTTCAAGTGAGCCTAGAAATTAATAGGTAACCTTGGTTGAAGGAGGCAGAGAGACCCCTACTGTCTGTGAGGAACAATACGCCCTGTTTTGAGCAGAAGAAAACACCATCTGGACACAGATACCCTTTTCTCCTTTCCGTGTTGCCTGGAATAATCACTATTACTATTCTTATTAGTTAGAAGATATACATGCTACTTTTCCTCTTAACCCTAGGATGCCTAATGTGAGCGGACTGATTTACAGTCAGTAAAAACACAATACAATAAATGCAATGCAGTAGAAACCAGGAATGCAAAAATAAATTAAAAGGCAGTGTGTACTTGCATCTAAAACAGCAGATTAAAATGGGGAACAGCTTGGGAGGGACCACTAAAGGGAGAAGTTGGACAAACCTAAAGGACTTTAGCCCCCATTAGCTTTGTATAGACGTCAAACAGCATGGGGGACAGAATAGAGCCTTGCAGCACCCCACACCTAAGAGGCCGGGATGCCGAAAAAGCATCCGCAGAACCACCTTTTGGGACCTGTCAGCCTGGAAGAAGCAGAACCACCACAATATGGTGTTGAAGGCCACCAAGAGGTCCAGCAGGTCTAACAGGGACACACTGCCCCTGTCCATGCCCCAGCACAAGTCATCCACCAAGGTCATCTCTGTCCCAAACTCCAGCCTGAAGCCCAAACTGGAATGGATCTAAATAATCCACTTCCACCAGGACCCTCTGAAGCTGGGATGCTGCCACCCACTCAGTCACCCCAAATGGAATATTGGAGACCAGCCAAAAGTTGGTCAAGTTAGTGGGGTCCAGGAAGGGCTTCTTCAGGAAGGGATGAACCAAGGTTGGTGGCAGCACCCCCTCACTCCGAGAAGAGCTCACCACCTTCCCTGTCCCCTTGGCTGGCCCTCCTTGGGCAGATCTAATTAGCCGTGCTGGGCAAGGGTCGAGCGGGCACGTGGCTGGCCTCACACTCCAGAGAATCCTGTCCACATCCTCAGGTCCTACAAGCTGAAAAGATTCCAGATGGAAGGGCAGACAGGCGCTCCAGGGACATCACTAGACACTCCTAATATGATTTCCAAGTCATGGCGGATCTGACTGACTTTATCCACAACATGCTTTGCAAATTCGAAGCACTCGAGTATCCCTGCCCCAGGCGCATCCTCACATTCATGTTCTCCTCGGCTGCAATCCTCGTCTATGTCAGTGGTTCTCAAACTTTTTAGACCAGGACCCATTTTTTTGAATGTGTTGGGACCCTCCGGAAGTGATGTCATTAACCTGGAAGTGATGTCATAGCCGGAAGTGACATCAGGAAGTGACATCGTTGTGATGTAATAACATGACACTCCTGGAATGCAAACTGACATTCTTGGACTGCAGCAATTGAACAACCATGAAGCATCTCAGACAGAAAGTAGGATTAGGACAAAATATTGTGTAAAAGCACTGAAATAAAAGCAATTAAAAAAACCCCTCACTTGAACATTTCAAACACTTAACACTCACAACAGGACTATAGCAAGGGTAAGGTCTGCAGCTTCCAAGATGGCTGCTCCCAACTTTCCATGACCCATCTGACATCAGGTTGTGACCCACCAAGTGGGTCCTGACCCACAGTTTGAATAACACTGTCCTGTGTGCTTATTAAATGGCATTTTCCCGAAACAAGACGCTTTCAGGGACAAGTCGTGCTTCTGAGAGCACAGCCTGCTCGTCTGTGCTGGTAGCCAGGGCTACGAACGGAGAAGGCCCTGAGCCCTGAGGCCACAGTCTGCACAGATTTCCGTGGGCCGGCTTTGGAGCAAGTTGACCTGCTGCTTCCAGCTTGAATTATCCTTCTCGCCCATGTGCAATTTTCAGCTTTTAGTCTGCAACTCTATCAAGCTTTCCAGGCCTGGTGATGTTTATCGCACGTCTCAGGAAGGAGGGAGAGGGTTCAAAAACCTTGGAATGCAAGATTGGAGATACACCATAGCATTCATGGCTTTCATTTGAAGCTTTTGCTATCTCGGCAACAAACAGAGCTGGGGGAATATGATTGCAATGCCTCTTAAAGGAACAAAAACAAAAGAGAAAAAGGAAAAAAGCCCAATATATGTGCTTTTTAAAAAAATTGACTGATTTATTTTGTTGATGTGCTTTTTCACCATTTGCCGTAGATGCTTTGGTTTACTTAAGTCATTTTAACTGATTGATAGAGAGATCGTAGAACTGCAGAGTGAATTAACAGGGGAACATTTTGGGGGTCAGTCGTGGGAAGCGCAGGTGTCTGGGCTTGCACCCCTTGCTATATCTTCCTTCGTGCCTTGAATCTGGAGGATGTTTCATCACTGGAGCAAACGAAATCTCTATCCACCCCTCAAAAATGAAAGTATAGTAGAAGTCTGCAGCCAAATAATTGGTGCTAGTTGGTTCAGATGCATTTGTGGAATTCTGCCTCTGTTGGTTCAGATGTCCCGCGCAATCCTGTGCTCTCTTGGCCCCCAGTTTAGGCTTGCCAGGTCACAACGTTACAGTGACTAAACAAGTAATTCCTGGCAGAATTTGCTCTTGCATGTAACTCTTACCAACACAGTTAGCAAGTGTCACCTCCGAAGTTCCCAAGTCTACAAGGATTTTCCTTGTGGCTGCTCTCAATTCCATCCTCCCTGTTACTCTGTACAAAGAAGACCTCCCGTCACAGCCTACTCAGGCAACTCCTTCGTCACCCTACTAGGAGCAGCCAAGCCAGGCCCACCACCCGATGCCTCCCCGAAGCACTGCGGCCACCGCCAACATGGCAACATGGCAAGTGCAAGGAACATTCCCTCCAGAAAAAGACCTGACCTCACTCTCTCCTCACAGGGCTCCTTACCAAAAAGAGGAACAGTGGGAATTCCAGTTTTATTGGAAATACAATGGATAAAAGGAAATACCTTTTTACCCAGCGAGTAATTAATCTGTGGAACTCCTTGCCACAGGAGGTGGTGATGGCATCTGGACTAGGTGCCTTTAAAAGGGGACTGGACAGATTTCTGGATGAAAAGTCCACCGTGGGCTACAGGCCATGATGGGTCATGCCACCTCCTTACGTTAGTAGTAGGCTACTTCAGGATGCCAGGTGCAAGGGAGTGGCCACAGGATGCAGGCATCTTGTTGCCTTGTGTGCTCCCTGAGGCATCTGGTGGGCCCCTGTGAGACACAGGAAGCTGGACTACGTGGGCCTTTGGCCTGATCCAGTGGGAATCGTCTTATGTTCTTCTTGCAGTGGTGCAGTTGAGGGGCAGTCACAGGACCCAGGTGGTGCCACTTTGGCCACTGGGGTGCCCTTGCTTGCCTCACCCCGCCTTCTCCGAACACAACCGGAGCTCTGCTGCAGTTGCAACTGGAGGATGTTCTGTGGCCTTCAAGAGGCCTTAGAAGGTCACTGGAAGTGACATTTTGAGACCTCCCGAAGGCCTCAGCTCACCCTCCAGATGCAACAGGAGCCCTGTTCTGGGAGCATTTGGAGAATGCCGGGGTGGCAAACCTTCCAGCCAGGCCACTGTTTTCTTCAAAGCGCCTGCGAGCGGGATTCCTGTTGCCTGTGTGTGTGTCTCAGGCGCAGACAACAGAGATCCGCTGCTGCTGCTGCTCAGCTCGCTCCTTCCTCACACCGTCCCTCTGCATGCAACAGGAAGTCCTCCACTTTCTATGTTTGGAAAAGGGCCTGCACAAGGAAGGAATGCACTTAATGCAGTGGACCAGCTGCTCCCCACTTGCTTTTGCACGCAGATCAATGTGTCTCCAGCCACGGTGGGCTGGAGGGAGGGGGCAGCAGCCTCAGGGCGAAATGCACCCAAATCTGCTGCTCCCGCTGGGACCCCCCACTGCTCGATGCAAAGCGCGTCACCCACTTCCTGCAGCCTCCCTCGTGCTCTCCGCATCGTAGCTTTCCTTCCTTCTGAGATCACCTCTGAGTCAGCTTTTCAGTCTACCACCTGCCCGGACCTCTGGCCTGGAAGTTTTGATCCCAAGCAAGGAGACACCTGTCCCTTTCAAACGGCAGTGATGTCATGCACCCACTACACACCACTACGCGAGTACCGGTTCCTAGAAGTTGAGCTGGCCCCACCCACTCGAAGCTGGCCCCCGCTATTTAACCAGGGAACAGTTGAAGCAAAATATGTATATACACATCTCTAGAAAGCAAAGCAATAGAAGTTAAATCAACACTAACCACAAGCTGAAGTTATTACAAACATGATCACATCCATGGCAACAATCACAACATCACTTCCAGCTTATGACATCACTTCCGGTGGGTGGACCCCGACAAGTGCCAATCAAAAGTGCGTACGTGTTCCTAAGTCATTTGGATGTCACCACTGTAACAAACGGGGAACGTTTTGTGGTTGAGAACTCTGTCCCCTGAGCACTGGAGTATTGGTCAGCATTTAGTAAGGCCAACCAGCTCATGCACGCCGGGTTCTGGTATGGGGAAGTACAAGGCCATATACAGTAGAAGCCAGTTCTATTTTTTCACCATCACAAATATAGAAATGAATATACATTATTTGCTTTTCAAAAACGTCTAGTCTACCTTCGTTTTGTTGGTGTGTTTTTAAATCACAAATGAAGAATAGAAATGAAAAGTAAGTAAGAAATAAGAAAAGCTATTTTAGAAGAATGTTGATAAATAATATACAAAGCAAATTAAATGTGTCTTCAGTTATGCTTTGGAGATTAAAAGAAATTGTCTTGCGATCTGAGTGTTAGCATTCACATATAATTAGAAAATTGGAATTTTTCACTGGAACTGGGTACAACATCCCTAAAAGCAAGAATAAAGAAGAACTTAATATTTCACAGCAACTGCAATTTGCTACATTTTCATCTGGGAGAAGACCTGCTTGCTTAAAGAGTACAGTATATAATCAATTTCATTTAATGGACTGGCATTTGAGACATTTCTTAATCCAAGCCCAGACATGTCATGTAGCGGGTACGCGAGTACCCGTTCCTAGGATTAGGGCTGGCCCCGCCCATTTGCCCACCTACTCGTCGACTCCGTCGGCGCTCCGCTCCGCCTCCTGCAACATTTGAATTGCCTGCACGTTTGGGTTGCCTGCACGTTCTCAGAGCCAGGCAGGCAGGCAGCAGAGCGAGGGAGACCGACAGCAGCAGCAGCGTGAGCAGGTAGGCTGCCTGGGGCTCCCTTCCGAGGTTCCTGGGGGGGGGAATCGGTAGCCCGCACTCCCCGGCCTTCTCCCAAGCTGCCGCGCGGCCTACCGAGGAGGCGGGCGGTTCCTGGGGGTGGTTCCTGGGTTCTGGCTATGACCTCACTTCCGGTGGGCGAGCCCCAACACAAGTGCCAATCAAAAGTGAGTACCTGTTGCTAAATCATTTAGATGCCATTACTGTCCAAGCCCAACTTAAACTGTCTGCACTAAACTGTCCAAAGGTTTAGAACTGTGGTTTGGGAAAATCATAAATGCCAAACATAAACAGGAAAGGGATGCGGACAAGAAAACAGCAATAATTAAACTGAAAATCCTACAGCCAAGTCCTATTCTACCCCCCCCCCCGAGAGCACAGGAGACAACAAGATGCCTCTGCATCCTCTTGCCACTCCCTGGCAGCTGCACTCCGAGCTAACCCACTTCATGAGTGTAACCTGTAATGGGCTTTGCTTCCAGAAACCTTTATAATTCTTTCTTGATAATTCTGAAATATTACTTAGCAGATGGATTGGCAAAGAAAGTATTTTTAACATCCGATTGAAATGTTGGTTGTGTAGTGGCATTTTTATTTTTCAAATGATTTCTTCTGAAATAGGGCCGGAGCACACAAACTTCATCATTTTAAGTGAAATGGAAACCCTGTAACTAAAATAACAGCAACAGATGGTTTTGCAAGAGCTGAAGATTATTATGTTGTTGTTGGAGAGCTTTGTTTAAAAAAAAAATGAAAAAACTTGGGATGTGCTGCATTTGCTCATAATTGATGGTTTATTGTAACAGATGCCCTTGATAAAATATTTAGGTTAAGTGGAGTAATTTTAACATAAACTCCTGAGATAAACATTCCATTTAATGTTGAATGTTCTATATTTCACAGTTTATTTTTTTAGGTGTTCCTACTGAAAGTGGTTATATAATGGTAAACAAAACAAACAAAAAATTACGAATAATAGAAAGCAGGGGTATTTTCAAAAAGTTGTGGCCCAATCCGATCTCATTCCAGCAAGGTGATGCAGCAGCCTCTGCTGTATCCTGCAGGGAAGTTTGGCTTGACTGCCGAGGTCTCCTCGAGGTAAGGGGCATTTGCCTCCTTGTCCTAGGATAATTCCCAGCAACTGCCAATTGGCTCTGAGCGAGTGCCGCAGATGGCACAAGTAAGGTGATCTGTGCAGGTGGATCAGGCCCGGGAAAGGTGGTTGAGTTTTATGTGAGCCACCACCAGACCTGCCAGGGCCCAATGGTTGAAGACCATTGCTCTAGCCATTACACCACATTGTCTCTCTTTTGGCTTACCTTCAAGGCATTGAAAATGAAATAAGATGAAAGCTAAAATTCTATGAAAGTGCACCATATAAATTTGCATTGTGCAAGTATAGGTTGCTTTTACAGCATGGGGACTGGAATTGAATAATGAGTGCACATTAATTAACTTGCATACTGTTTATGGAGGAAATATTAATTGAAGAAAACCAGCATAATTGCCATAGCTTTGGAATTAGGGATTTTGCAAATATTGATTAGCTCAGTGAACGATGGTATTTGCCAGCACTCTGCTCTGTGGCTCAAGCCGAGAGTTTGTGTGTTTGTGTGTGTGTGTGTGTGTGTGTGTGTGTTTGTTTGTTTGTGCCCTGGAGTTTTTATGGACTCCGTGGCGCTTCCCTTACTCACTGTGGTCGCCAGGCTGTGCGCGTCCCTCAGCACGGCTGGCTCAGGGTGCAGCTCTCCCCGGGAGGGACAGACAGCCCTGGGATGTTCGGGTGTGACTGCATGAGAAGCGTCCGCCACAGGCTGAAATCCGGAGGGGAGGCCCGTGAGGGGAGGGGGGGCTGCCGCTCCTCCTGCTCTCACCGAAGGTTGGCCTGGCAAGCGGCTGGGGTTGCCCACGAGTGACACGTGGCAGCGCTAGGCAGCAGCTGGCACTCAGAGGTGTTCTATGCTTGAACCTGGGGGTTCCGGAGCACCGCCCGGCAGCCCCATCCGCTGCTGTGCTGGAGCAGGCCGGCCTGTGCGCTAGGAGGCAGCTGGAGTTGGCCTGCTGTCTCCTTACCCTGGGGTAAGCCCCAGCAGCCGCAGCAGGGCTTCTTGGACCTGTGCCAGCCAAGTCGCTGGCGTCAATCCAACAGGGCTGGGGGTCAGGATTCAGCTCAGGTGTCAGACCTCCGCTCCACCCCCCCTCCCTGGGCCAGCCCCCCTTCTGCCCTCCCTCCGCCCGCCACACCTTCCGAACATGACCAGCACTTCCCCACTCACCCGTCGGGGCAGCACGATGGCAGGATCGAGCCCCTGCAGGCCAGCACGACTACCCACACTGGCCCAGCTCTGAGTGGCGCAGACAGGCCTGACAGCATGTTAGCCACACTCCTCAGCTGGCACATCTGACATGCGCCAGCCAAGCGGGCACTTCGGGTTGTGCCTTCAGTAGAGTAATGGAAACTACATATGGGGTAGGGCGTAGTGTTAGGAGTTCCACTGGCTCTTCCAACTTCAGTAAGCTGGGGGCGGGGCAGTGCATACCTAGCGAATCTGACACCTGGGGCAGACGGCTCCCCCTGCCCTTCCCTTGGCTGCTTGGAGCTACGGGCAGACCCGGCCTCCCCATGGAGATTCCCCCCCTCCCCGCAATGGAGGCAGGGACACACAGCACAGGCACCCCTTACTGCAGGAACTCCTAGCGGACCCCCAACCCTGCCCCACCTTAGGTATGCCATGGGGGTAGGGAGAGAGTAAGCAGCTACAAACATGCAGTTATGCTTACAGAAAGCAAGATGAATTGCCCAGGAACGCACATATCTTCCAATACTGTATTTGGTGACTGTCGTATTTTGAGATGAAACGGTGGGAAGTCCCTGTTGCAGGAATATTTCTCTCCAGCGCAAAGAGCCTTTCATGTTTGCTGTATCGGATTGATGAAGCAGATTTGGCAAATACATTCTGCTGCGTGGAAGGAATAGCAACATCTGGGCTCTTTTTTTTTTTTTGACACGTACCATTCTTACTGGGATAGAGGAGAGAAGGAGAAAAGTAGGTATATATATCCGCAAGAAATGCAGCTTCATTACTGAAAGACGACTAACGCGCCAAAATGGTGTTCTGCTGCTCTGAAATGCTGCAGTTTTATGCCCAGAACCTCACTTGAGTTAGTCTGGAACTTGTTGACCACGTCTGGACTCCTGGAATTAGAATTGACCCAGCCATGACAAATGATTATGACTGAGGATTTGCAGTTCCCCAAAGGGAGGGAGGGATTGTTTTTAAAGGACTAAATACAAAGTACCCCTGAACAAATCTTGAGCACGCTGGCCGAGTGTGGTCATGTAGGACAGCAGGTTGTTGCGGTAAGTATTGCAGGCCCCACAATGCACCTTCCACGGCGCATTCCCACATTCTGTCGGAGCCATTCTGGGCAGTGCAGGCAACGTGCCAGGCGCTCGCAGTGTCTCCAGGATGGCTCTGTCGGCCAGTGGGAGCGTCTCTAACACGGCGCATTGCGGCGCTTGCAATACTTACCGCACCAGCATAAAGTTAATGCCAGTAAAATTCTAGCTAATTGGCAAAGCTGCTTGTAAGAGATGAAGAAATGAGAGGCTGGCTTTTGAGCATGTGCCAAGTGCTTTTTCCCTAGGCTCAGAAATGTGTTGCTTCCCCACACAGGCTGAGCTCCATTCATGTTGTTTTAATATATTTGTCCCAAGACAGCAAAGCAGGTAACAAAATTACCAGCAGAATAACAAAGCCCACCATTCATTTATTTAAAAGATTTCCACCCCGCCTTTCCTATGCTCGAGCCAATGACCAAGGCAGCTTAGAATTTCGCCTAAACGTATGCAATATATAAAACAATAAATAAAATCATAATAAGGGGGAACCCAATCGGAGGAGGGCAAATATTGACCAACAAACCACTGCTACGGAGACACGAGGCGGGGAGGCAGACAACAGCACATCGTTCAAACACAAGGTGCCTATTTACATCTTTGTCACGAGCAAAACAACCACACAGCCCCCCCCCACTTTCCAGCATCCCACCTTCCCATATTTTCAATATGGCTGCTCTTGGTGCTTTGCGACACACCTGAAATTGGCTTGTGTGACCCGCTGGTTGGTCCCAACCTACGGTGTGGGAACTACTGCATTAAAATTTCATAAACCTTTCCTCCTGCCTGCCGGCCCCCTTCAAATGAAGCCAAAGCTACCAGGATGACCCCAAACAGTGATGTCATTTTGCATGGCAAAAACGGCCGAAGCGGGAAATCTTTGCAGTTGGCCTGAGAAGGGGGGGGCAGGGCACCCCCACCCACCCTCCGTCGTTCTAGCCTCCCTGTGCATATTCAGAACATAACCAAGAGGGTCTGAAACAAGAGGGCGCGACACAAAAATGATGGATTTACTCAGTCTTCCTTTCCACCATGGATGCAGTGAATGCAGCTGGATCCGTCCCTTTCGGCAGTAAACATGTCCCTCCAGTGGCCTCTCCAGGTACTGCACGTAAGATGCACCTTGTATATTTATTTGCATTGTGTGTGGGGGGGGGGGGAATGAAGTGCTACTGACAATTTTCCGTGGACAACTAGAGTGTTGTATTCAGGTCCACCGGCTAATGGACATTGAAGAAGAGCGAGCTCAGGAACTCTGAGGTGGGCCACTGAGAGAAGGCGATTCCATCAAGGAAACCTCTCAGCGGCTTTAATTTTAAATATTGGGCAATTCTTCATATCCACCTTTACTGGTTTTTTCACTCTTGCATTGAAGACGGCTGTTGTCATCTTTGGCAGCTCAGATGTGAGGTCACTGTAGTATCGGGAAAAATCCTGTGGAAAGGAGCAGAAGAATGTGTGGGTGCTAGTTTTTAAGGGCAAGCAAGCCCTCTGTGGACTTGAAGGGGGTTATTAACTTCACCCCTTTTGCTTTTGTACATGCTAAGCGGAACTAAGTTTCGTCAGTCAGTCACTGCAATGGCTACACCAGCCTGTGATGCTACAGAATTCTAAGCCCAGTGATATGTTTGGCTTTACGGGACAGAGGTAAATCACAATTGAGAAGTAACTAAGGATATCAGCAGAACTCCGTGTTTGAGTGCTTTTATGTGCCTTTAAAAAGATTTAACTTCAGTTCTTAATCAAGTGCAATTGGCTTGATTTCTCGCCGATTGACTTTCATGGGAATTCTATTAGGTTCAATATGAACTAATTAATTGTTTTCAAAAACCAAGCCTTTTAGACTGCGACCCACTTTTTAGCATGACACTCATGTTGGGGCCCACCAGAAGTGATCTCATCAACCTGGAAGTGATGTCATAGCCTGAAGTGACTTCAGTTGCTTCAAGCAGGAAGTGTCGTCAGTGTGACCTAATCAAATGACACTCCTGGAATGCAAACTGGCATTCTTGGACTGCAGCAATTGTGCAACCAGGAAACATCCCTGACGGAAAGCCAGATGAAAACAAGTTATTACATAAAAGCACTGAATTAAAAACAAAATTTTAAAAACCCTCACTTGAAAATTCAAACTGTGAACTCTCACAAAAGGAATACAGCAAGAGCAAAGTCTGCAGCATCCAAGATGGCTGTTCCCAGTTTTCTGTGACCCACCTGACATCAGGTCACAACCCACCAAGTGGGTCTGGACCCACAGTTTGAGAAACACTGGTTTAATTGATAAGCTCTTTGAAAGAAGCCAGTTGGAGGATCCATGGAATTGACAGTGTGATCCTAAGGAAGTTTATTACTACAGAGTTCAGTAGGACTTACTCCCATTGCTACGTATGCTAGCAATGGCCTCAGTCCCAGCCAAACTCTACCGCCTCTCATTCCCAGCCAACTGGAAAAAAGAATGGCTCCAACCCCCTGGGAACTACAGCCAGCAACTGAATGGGGACGAAGACCTCTCCCATCGGTGGGTCTGCTTTGGAAGCCAGAACTTCCTATGCTCCACACACACACACACACACACACACACACACACACACACACACACACTTACTTTGTATTGCTTCACTGTCACTTCTTGTCAAGCAGCCTGTAGAACAGTTTCAAAACCCTGTGAAACGCCCTCTACGTTTCAGGCCACCTACAGCTGTCTGGAAAAAAGGGAGCCCCGGGATTTCCCCCCTTTCTTCAGCCTTGCCAGCAGGTCAAAAGTCTGCCTTCCCCAGTACAGGGGCTGCGCTCTTCTCTGGCCCAGATTTACCCATCATGCATCTTGATCACCCTCTGACTGGGTGTCCACAAAGAAGGGCTTTTCAAAAAACAGGGCAGGAAGGAGAAGCCAGGCTCCGAGTTTAGAAGATGCCCCCAGCTGAACAGCCCACCTGAAGGACTGCAGGAAAGATACACCTGTGTCTTTGCTCAGTGCTCTTTTCCACACCTGCAAATGAAGGGGGGGTGCAGAAGGCCTTGCGCATCACGTTACAAGCCAGCAGGCACACATGTGTTGATGGGCCATCGCCTAATCCACTTCTTGCCTGAGTGGGCTCTCCAATTTCTGCCTGCGAGCTGACAATTCCCTGTGGCTTTATGGAAGGAAGGTTCCGGTTCTTGTTTTATGCAATGAATTTGTCTCCGGGGAAATCTCAGAGGATCAGCTTTTGGCTGTGCGAAATGATTTCCCCCCTTCCTTTTGCACTCATTTAGATAAGCGACGCAATTCCATTAAACGTCACCTTTGTGCGGGCTTCTCCTTGCTCTTCCAGACTTGCAAGGATTCGGTGCGTCTTAACAGCGAGGTTTCGTTCGGTCAGCCACCGCCGCTCTGGGTCTTGACTGGCAAGTGAAGAATAAAAGCAGGCCTCCAAACGGCTTTGGCAGGAGGAGTCGGGGAGGGGGGCTGCCCTTTGTGGACGGGAACACGCAGCTGACATCTGAATGGGGTTGGAGCTGCGGCTTCCTAAGCTTGCAGTGCAGTTGGAGTGGCTTTGGGCAGGCACCCGAAGGGAAGACGGGATGCACTCTGGGCCGGCCCCTTCCTAAGGCCAACTGAGTCGGGCGCTTCAGGCACTGGACTGGCAGGAGGCCCTCACTGGCCTCCTGCTGCTGCTCCTTCCAATCCCTCGGTTGGAAGAGAGAGGGGTGGCGGAGAAGAGAGGGATGGGCTAGAGTGCCTCTCTGCTCCATTCCCCTCCTCCAGGCCAGGAAGTGGGAGGGGCAGAGGCTGGCACACCACCAGGGAAGGGGGCAGCGCTTGGCACACTGCCTCTGGGCCAGGAGATCTTGCGCTCGTCTCCCTCAACACAGCACCATGACGGAAGTGTGGAGGCGCATCAGTTCTGCTGCTTCCTGCTGCTGCCAGCCACAGCCCCAGGGCCCAAAGCCGCTCTGAGCCGACTCACCCAACTCTAGCCCAGGCTGCACTTGGCACCATCAGGGGGAAAAGGTGCCTTCCCAGTGGACAGAGTGGACGGTGGTTGTGCTCAGTGATGTCATGCAGGGGGTACGCGAGTACCGGTTTCTAGGATTACGGCTGGCCCCGCCCATTCGCCTGCCCACTCGTCAACTCCGCCCTCTGCAACGTTTGAATTTCCTGCATGTTTGAGTTGCCTGCATGTTCTCAGAGCCAGGCAGGCAGGCAGGCAGCGAGCGGAGCCTTTCCTTTCCTTGCCACTGAAAAATGAGTTGCTCTGGGGCTTTAACATGATGCCAGGCCTCCTTAACATGCTCTGGGGGTGCTGTGGAATACTGTTGCCACTGTTGGGTCAGTTTAAAATCGTCTGAGGCCTCAAAAAGGGCTTTTTTCATGTCACTTCCTGCCACGACCTCACTTCCGGCTTATGACGTCACTTCCGGTGGGCGGGTCCCGACACGTGCCAATCAAAAGTGAGTACCTGTTCTTAAATCATTTAGATGACACCACTGGTTGTGCTTCACCAGCCTCTGGGCAGCTTCTTCCGCTGGACCCCCAGCAGAACAGGAGCGCGGCGGAGCGGCCGTGGCGTCCAAGTCTGCCGGCTGGAGCCGGGGGTCTGTGCAACTGCCAGGAACCGAATGAGGGCTTGGAGCTCTGCCAGCGCAAAGGACACAGACTGGAGGCTTCTGGCTGCTGAAGAGCCCCTTCAGGGGAGCCCGAAAGGTTCCTCAGTCAGGAATTTCATTCCGCGCCCGGGAGCAACGTGGGCATTCGTGAGTTGAACATGTATGTTCCGTGCTGCTTGAAATGGTCCTGTGAATTATCCCCAAGGTGCTGGTACTGCACAGCCTGGAAATCTCAGCGTACGCAAAGGGATTCGGGGTCATTTGCTCAAGCGTGGGGCAACCCCAGGCCTGCCTTGGCCAGTGTAAGAGGACTGGAGGATTCCGGCCACTGAGCCAGTTGGGATCTTGGCCATTAAAGCCACCGAGATTAGGTGCTGAATCGCTGGCACCTGAAGGGCCTCTTTTCCCCTTACAGGGGCTATGGTGGCTTTTCATGCGGACATTTGATAGCTGGGCAGTTCTGTTCTTCTGTTGGTGAAGCCCCTCACTTCCGTGTCTGGCTCCCCTTTCCAGTCAATGCCTCTTTACCATCCAGACACTAACTGTGATTCCAGAGCAGCAGCAGTAGGGAGGACACACTTGGCAGTGTTAGTCGGCAAAGAGAGAATGTGGCCGTTTAGAGAGGCAGAGACGTCGAAGTCTTAATCATTCTGTTTAATTCTGATTTTAAGAGGGGGTTTTAAATTTAAAAAAACAGGTCATGATTAAATAATGGTGTAACTTTAGTAAATGGCTCAAAACATGAAAGGGCCAGATAACATCCTTGCACTCCAAAAAAAGATTTAGAAGTTGCCCCTGCTAAGTGGGCAAGAGGCACTTTTTCAGGTGGTGTCCTCTTATATTTAGCAGGGGGAGAGCAATTGTCCCTCTTCACCCCTGCGCAGAGTCTTTGCTAGCGGCTGTTGCTGGTGGTGTTCTCCATTCTTTTAGATTGTGAGCCCTTTTGGGACAGGGAGCCATTTAACTTTAATGTTATTATTTGCCTGTAAACCGCTTTGTGAACTTTGTGTTGAAAAGCGGTATATAAATACTAGTGATTGATTGATTGATTGATTGATTGATTGATTGATTGATTGATTGATTGATTGAAGTTGGGCCTTGAAGGTCATGCTCAGAAGCCGTGACGGCCTCCTCCAGCAACCGGCCGCCATTCCCATGACTTAATGCCCAGTGCTGGGCTGGCTCTTGAGCATGGTGCGCCTCACAGCGAGTGGCTCAGGGCTCGTCCCCAGCCTTCGGAGGCTTGTGCAAGGCGAGCCATTTCAGCAACTGGCACCACTGGTGTGGAAACCAGGCTGGTCTCAGTGGTGGCGGCAGCGGCATTGCTAGAGGGGGGTCAAAATGCTCAGCTTTGCAGGATCCTGAGCGCCTGGGTAAAGCGGCCCCTCCCCCCCCAGCCGCAAATGGCTGTGAAGGTGAGCCCCCTCTAGGAATGCCACTGGGCGGTGAGGGAATGCGGCGCCTGCCAGGCTCTACTACGACATGCTCCCTACTGCCCCAAGCAGGGAGGCACTTAGCAGTAGTCACCACCTCTGCAGAACGTGGGCTCTCTTTGTCCCTTGGCATGCTTGCAAAATTGCCAGCTGCACCCCTCCAGCTGGCACACCCCTGCAGCCGGGGCAGCACTCCTTTTGGGGCAAGTGGCTCTGGGGCAGGGCAGTGGCAGTGGCAGACCTGAGGGGGCAAGGCAAGGGGGCAAAGGCCCCGGGCGCTGGGCCTGAAAAGGGGGCTTTTTTAGGTTGCCCAAAGAGAAAGAGAAATGAGAGGGTGGGACGGCTGCCCAATCACGATGGCTAATTCGTTTCTGGGGGCAACTCGTTGCATTACTTGCAAGCACATGAGTGCACTCTCCTCCCCTGCCCCCCAGAAGTGTGGTATGCCTGCAATTGCCACCCGTGTTCAAAAGCCCTTTGCCTCATGCATAAAAACCTCTGGAAAATGACCTGCCAAAACCTGCATGGTTTGCATTTTGTATCGTTGGTCATTGGTTTGGACGAAGAGCCTTGAAATAGCAGCCAAACCACTGTCTTTTGGAAGGCAGCAGAGCATGGAATCTGCTTCTGAGCTGTGCTGCCTCTTCCATAGCAAAAGGATTCCCGTCATAGACGGAAATGTGCCTGAAATGTGCCAGTTTGCCACATGGGGGCGCATATACACTACACTTTTGAATAGCAGAAATGCTGCTGGCTTTTTGTGTGTTTTTTTTAACCTATTGGTTGGAACAAGCTGAGGGATCTCATTTTCCCTTCGTGTAATCGGGACATCGAGACCATAATCCGGAAGCACCACATACGTGCAGCTCTAGCACCAGCTGAAAAGTAGTCCGGGCTGGTTCTCAAGTGCCAGATGACAGACGGAAAAAGCCTTGCCTCTTTATACGGTGCCTTTCAACAGGGGCGGACCTAGTCAAAATGGCGCCCGGGGCACCTCAAGGAGCCATGGGTAGAAACGGCTGCAGGTACACCTGGGCTCCCTTAGAGGGAGCCCAGGTCTACTTGCGGCTGGTCCCAATGGGTAGACCTGGGCTCCGGAGCCCAGGTCTACCCGCACAATGTTGCGGGGGCCACTGGCACCCCGCTAGATGGCCCCAAGATGGCACCCAGGGCTCTTCTCCCCGCTGCCCCCCCAGATCCACCACTGCCATTCAAACCTTCCTGGGCTACAGGATCTCACGCAGAGACAGGCAAACTGCCCTTGCTTTCCATTTTGGGAGTGCTGCAGTCATGCGCATTGTAGCAGAGCCTGTTCTCCATGGGATGTGCAAGGACATTTGGAAGGGCTGGTGCCTTTGTCAGGGGCCACTGCTGTTTGAGAAAGGAGAGCAGACACACCGAGGCCTCACCCCCCCCCACGGCCCTTGGGCTGAAAAGCCCATTTTCATGGTCAGATCTTTTGGGTTACAAAAAACTGAGCACCAGAAGAACCCCCCCCCCCCCGGGCTGCTCAGCCTGGAGAAGATGCATATTGAACATCCGCCCAGACAGACAGTCACAAACTACCACCAGAGTTCGACTAGCCGAGGGCTTCCCAAAGTGTGGGTCACAATCTGGACCCTCTCACTGGCCCCTGGCTTGGCTCTGAATTGGAGCCATTCCAGAAACCCATTACTGACCGAGGCCAGGCTGAGAGACGCCTCGGTAAGAAACGGGGTTTCTGGAATGGGTACTATTTGGAGCCAAACCAGCACAAGGACAGGTGGGAGGGAGCAGATTGTGACCCACTATGCTTGGGAAGTGCTGCCTTCTAAAGTGTTGAGTTGAATTACTAAGAGCTGCTGCTGTTTTGGGGGATGATGAAGTCATTGTAGTAATGGGTGGTCAGTCCCGTCTTGCAGGATACCCCTGCTAACTGGGCAAGAGGCACTTTTTCAAGTGGTGTCCTCTTATATTTAGCAGGGGGAGAGCAATTGTCCCTCTTCACCCCTGCGCAGTGTCTTTCCTAGTGGCTGTTGCTGGGGGTGTTCTCCATTCTTCTAGATTGTGAGCCCTTTTGGGACAGGGAACCATTTAACTTTATTATTACTATTTGCCTGTAAACCACTTTGTGAACTTTATGTTGAAAAGCAGTATATAAATACTAGTGATTGATTGATTGATTGATTGATTGATTGATTGATTGATTGATTGATAAAAGTGAGCAAGCAGACGTCCCCTGTGCAATCTTGGAGCAACTGTTTGCAAGCTTGCCTGGCCATGGGCCCACTCTCCTGGCTGAAGCGGTCCTGAAAGGCGGGTTCTCCCGGGCTGGACTCCGTGCTCAGCTCCGAGGCTTGCGTCATGCTCGAGTGCTTTGCCATTGTAGCATTGTGCCAACCACAGATGGGAAAGCCCCACTCATGAGCAGGCAATGGGAAATTCCCATGAGCCCGAGCGGAACGAGGCTGCTGCGAAACAGCAACTCCCCTCTCTTCCGCGCTTTCTCAAGACATAATGGCAGCCTGACTCACCTGCCTGTTCCTTCCCGTCTCGTTGCTGGTGTCAGCAGCAACTTAATACAACTGCTAAAGCAGGAATGCCGAAATGCTTTGAGGTGGATGAGACCAGGATTCCCTTACAGCCCAGGTGCGGCATTTAGCCTCCTGCTTTCCCTCCTTGGGAGCGGGGGAGCCGGGGGGGGGGCACTGGCTGGACCCTTGAGCCCCAGGACCAGTCTCAGTGTGCAAAGTGCCCCAGAGCCCCCTGCTCTAGTGGGGATTCCAGGGAGTGCCCTTCAGGGAGAGGCCCGGCCGTCTCCCCCCCCCCTGCATTTGAGACCCCACGCAATTACCCCTCCCCCGCGATATTTCTGGCCAACTCATTCTGTGCCCCTGTGGCACTCTCGCCTCCGGGGGGGCTCATTTGGCCTTGGCCTCTGCTGAGAATCGTGCGTCTAACCACCGAATCCAAAATGGCACCCATGCACAGATGCGCCCGTCAGCCCTCCGTCCTCACACGCGTTCACACTTCCCCTCCCTCACAGCAGACCCCTTTGGAAACGGGCCAAGGACTGGGGCCCTTCGGGATCAGGAGCTGCAGGGAGCCCCGGGCACGACTGCCGCACACGCAGGTCATTCACTGCCAGGGGAGGCCAAATGCAGCGTCCAAACGCACGACTGCGCAATGGCCAGTGACCTACATGTGAGTTTCACCACACTCCCGACAGAGAAGTGCATTCATCAGGAACATTAGTCAGTTATTTGTCCCCAGCCCAAATGCAAAACAAGATGAGACATAAACTATTTAAAAAGTGTGTGCGGGGCCTTATTCCGAGTCCGAAGTTGGCTTGGTGTTTCCTTGAAGTGCCAGGTACTTCCCAGGATGCCGTTCCCGACAGATTGATGACGGCAGCATCACGTACTACCTGTCGGTCCGCATTGCACAGGTACTTTCCACCTTGCTAATTACCGGCACACGTTGCCTGGTCAGAGGTCCTCTCCTGTTTTGGTTTGTTAAAAAGCTCCTTACCTTTGTCAGCAGGAAGTGATCACATCCTTGCTGCAAACGTCCAACGGCAATTCTGAAAGAGGCTTGGGGGCGTCTACCCTACGCTGGGACTGTGGGCCAGTCTATGCACGGACAGAAACAGACCGTGGCCATCAGGCAGGAGCAGCTCATGGCCCATCAGGGGCGGCCGGGATGTTGCCTGCAGAAGGAACTGTCCAGATTTGGCACTGGCTGAACAAGAGCAGGACTGGGAAGGTGGCCTCGGGCAGGCTGAGGGGCAGGTGGGAGCCTGGAAAGCAGGGGTGGCCAGCAAGCCCCAGAAACCCAGCAACAGCCCCACAGCGGTGGAGCACATCCAAGACCCGCAGCCCAGGGTCAACTCAGACGCTGCCTGTCCCCTGGCAAAGGCGAGGAGGGGCAGCCGCTGCCCCGCTCCAGGCTGGCTGCTGCCCCAGGCTCTTGGGTGACCCAGAACAGAGCTGTGGCTTGGCCCCGGGGGGGGCACACCGAGGCTTCCCCACCGGGAGATGCTGAGGGTTTGGCGGACCTGCAGCCAGAAGGCTGGGCCTCGCCCCGTTTGGCATGTTTTGTGTCTTAATGTTAAGATTAATGTTCCGATGCTTTTGTTTTTGATGTTTTTACTCATTGTTGTTTTAGACTGTACCTTTATTGTGTGATTCTGGACGCCGCCTGGGGCATTCATTGGCTTCGGGGTGGAAAAGGCGGGGCATAAATTATTCATTGTTATTATAGGCGTTCATTACACACTGCATACATCCATGTTAGAACATTGGTTTTTTTTTAATGCACCTGCACTGATGTTGTCCTAATCAGCTCATTACACTTGTGTTAATACATTATTGTGCTTGTTTTCATAGTTACCCTGAGGAAGAGTAACAGACTCAAAATGCACTGGGCCACAACACTGTGTTCGAGGTAGATGTTTGGCCCACAGGTGTGTTGCACACAGTCTGGACTTCAAGCTCAGTCCAGGGGTTCTCAAAGGACGATCTCCTGTCAAGTCACAGTGTGCCCTCACGGTCCTCTCATTACTTCACTGTAAAATCCCCAGTGCGGCAACCATTTGCACGTGTGAAGAAGGGCTCCCTGCAGAGGTGGCTGAAACCAACAGGACAGGTCTAGATAACTCGAGCAAAACCTGATGCTTGAAGCAAGACCCAGTCAAGGGGCAGGCCAATGCTAACCTGCGCTGGCACAGACAGGCTGCGTGGCCTACGATGTGTCCCGTTGGAAGATGGCTGGAGGCAGCGGCGTCATGCAGCCGGAATGCTGGGCGGGAGGAACAGGTGAGCGGCAGCCCGCCCGTTGCGTTCCGGTC
>JAJKFI010000057.1:4631875-4642332 GCA_029204185.1 Lerista edwardsae | reverse complement strand
AGAGAGAGAGAGAGAGAGAGAGAGAGAGAGAGAGAGAGAGAG
The DNA here is from genome assembly GCA_029204185.1 of Lerista edwardsae. Taxonomy (NCBI): domain Eukaryota; kingdom Metazoa; phylum Chordata; class Lepidosauria; order Squamata; family Scincidae; genus Lerista; species Lerista edwardsae. Next base: position 4,642,290 of record JAJKFI010000057.1, on the reverse strand, counting down.
AGAGATGCATTTAAATGATCCTGACCTGATCACTTAAATGATCCTAAATGTGATTAATGGGATAAGTAGTCACTGTACCGGCATGAGAAATAAAACTGTCTGTTTCAACTCGCTTTCTGCAGGCAGGCCTCTGAATCTGCTGGGGCTCCGTTCTGGAACAACCACCACCACCACCACCACCCTGTGAAGATCTGAAGCCATGGCTACAGGAGATGTGTCTTTAAAGACAGGGGAGCATCCGTGGTTTTGTGGCAACAACATAAAAAAAGATTTGCTTAATGTTCCCCTATATCTTCTTAACAGGTTTCCCAGTATTCACGGATAACTGAAACCACGGACACACCCCATCAGTGGATGCCGGGGCATGCCTGTATTCCTACAGTCCTGTATGTCCTTGGCTGTAAAAGAGTCCCAGGTTAGCTTAAACGGGCCACTGTGCACCCCCCAGGCCTAAAGACCAGAGCAAAGCCGGCAGACCTCACTTGCAGGAACTGTTGGAGCCTGGACAACCAGGTGGTCTCTGCTAAAGAACGTTATTTAGAGCAGAGATACCGGCTTCTTGGGGGCTGCCCTATTCTCCAGAGATGGGCCTGTACGTTGCATCTAAGTTGGGCTCCTGAGCTAATTTCTGCTATCCCTAAAATGTGTAAATGGCTCTTTTCGGGCCCACCGCCACTCGGCACGTTGGTTACCCAGCAAGAGAAGCCAGGCTTCAAGGCAGCCACACCTGTCACGTCACCCATTCCGCTGTGAGTAAAGCAAAACATGAGACCACAGAACTGAAGCCTCACAGAAGGCAGACTAAGGTAAGCGCTCCAGATGGCCAGCAGGGGGCAGTGTAACAGAGTTGCTGATATGCAGGTGAGAACTAACAGCAGGACGCCACAGGTAAGAAAAAAAAATCCCAGATTTCCATTTGCAGAGATCAAAATCTACGGGATTTTTTCTTGCCAACCAGAGGCAGATCTAAGGGAGGGCAGAGCTCTAGGTTTTGCAAGAAGCCTTACCTTGCAGTGGAAATCACTCCTCTCCTGCACCGTTCTAGCCAATCCTCACAGGGAACAGCAACATCTTGGTGTTGCTTACTGGCTACAGCAGCAGGGGAGAGGAGGGATTTACATGACAGGGTAAGGCTTCTTGCAGGACTTAGAGCTTTGCCCTCCCTGTAGATCTGCCTCTGTTGCCAACCTATGCGGGCAAACCAATGCTGGCAGCCACAGAACAGATATAAAGCTGCCTTATACAGAGTCAGACCACCTTGCCCAGCAGCAGCTCTCCCAGGACTCGGGCAGACGCCTGTGTCAGCATCTACTACTCAGAACTCTTTGTAAGCAGATGGGCTGAGGGCTGAAGCTGGGTGCTAGAGTACGTTGCTCCCCTACCAGCTCTAGCAGTGAAAGAAATGGCCCGGTGACTTAGAACACCAGCCTAACCTGGACTTAGGCCGGCACAGTTAGGCCAGCAAAGTTTGGCTGGCACAAGCAACACTGTACAGTGCGTTTGGACCACTCTCGGAGTCAGGGAGGATGGCGCACGTCTGTGTGCTGGCCTCTCTAACTCCCGAGAGTGGTCCAAATGCGCTTTACGGTGGTCCTTGTGCCGGCCAAACTTTGCTGGCCTAACGGTGCCGGCCTAAGTCCAGGTTAGGATGTTGCTCTCAGTCCAGTAGTGAGGACAGTCTTGATCTGAGCTTATTTCCAGTATGAGCAATATAGGAACAAGGAAACTTACCTGATAAAGCAAAGTGCTTCAAGGGGAAAGATTCTAAACAAACCCCTTCAAAACCAATTTAGAACTTTAAAAATGCCGTTTTGGTTCTACTAGCCTTCAGAAAAAGAATAAGGTCATATGGAGCTGAAAGGTTTAAATCTTGTGATAAATACACGCACCCTGGACTGTTTTCGACAGCAATAGCTAGACTGTTATTCTCATCCCAGTATCACGCGCACGCCTGCGCTACCCCGACACACCCAAACTGCAGATGGACAACATCTGTAATTTCAGAACATGCAGTTGGGCAGAGGCAGGCGGGGCAGAGATCTGACAGCAACTGTTCCACTTGCCAAGCAAAATTGCACCCAAAAGGTTTTGAGGCTCAGCTGCCGGGTCACAAAGAGCAGCAAGCGCAGCAGCTGAAGATCCATGAGGGCGGTTGAAAAAATCCACTCTGACTCAGAAGAGAGACTGATCACTGCAACCAGCCCAGGAGAACAGCAGGACACAAGAGCTCCGTCACTCAAACCGGGGGGAGGGCCGGCTTCAGTAGTGTCAGCCTACCGGTACGCTGGGCGTGTCTTCCGGGTGAGCGGCAGCGCGATCGCTGCGTTCCGGATGGTCTTCCGGGTGAGCTGCAGCGGGCGGGCTTTCGCCGTTACGCAACAGAACGCAGCGATCGCGCTGCCGCTCACCCGGAAGACACGCCCAGCGTACTGGTAGGCTGACACTATTGGCCGGCTTTCCATCGCCAGGTGCAGTCGTCTGTTCAGACATTCGGTGCTGCTAGTGGCAGCCACCCGAGGCCAGCCTGTGCCCATCAGAAACGGCCACGGCAGACGGAGTCCCTCCACCCCTGGCCTCCGTGAGCAGCAGCGCAGTTACGGAGCCCATCAGTGGAAGGGAGGAAGCAACGGCACAAACCCAAAGGGCTCCAGGGCTTAGTTCTAACCCGTTCCTACCATTCATGCAAGAAAGAGACGGCTTTTGTAGTAAGCTGCATCATGGCGGTGAAAGCAGCCTAAAGGTTTGCCTGGTCCACCCCTTGTCCTAGAAAGGGATTTGGCACCATACCACTCCTCCCTGGTCAAACGTCACTATCGAGATCGTCTGCAGTGGTGACATGAAGCAGTGAACAAGATGCACTCAGCTAGACGTGGCTGCAGGCAAGGAATACCCCCCCCCAAAAAAACCCTGCTACCCCTGCAAGAAGCGCGCATTTCCCTTTCTATAGGGTGAAAACAAACCCTGACAGAACTCAGAGTAGAGGCTGCTTCTTGTACTGCATGTAGTATGACCAGACGCAATGGGGGGGGTCACAATGCCTCTGCCTTGACCCATTGTATAGGAGAGGACATTTTGGCAGGCGCAGCTCAACATGGAAAGGCTTAAAAATCTGCACTTGCCTAAATTCCCTTTTCTGTACGATGGGTAAAGGTAGACCCCTCAGTCCTCCACTGTAGCTGGCCACTCTGATTGCACAAGGCAACCAAGCCAGCCAATCCTTTGTCTTGGGCAGGCATTAGCAGTAGGATACCCATTAGTTGAGCTCAAACGTTGCATTTTTGGGTATATGCCTAAAACTGTGTGATGACCCCAACAGCGTCATGCAGCCGGAATGCTGGGCGGGAGGAACGGGTGAGCGGCAGCCCGCCCGTTGCGTACCGCTCCGTTTCACCATTTGGCGAAACGGAGCAGTATGCAACGGGCGGGCTGCCACTCACCTGTTCCTCCCGCCCAGCATTCCGGCTGCATGACGCCGCTGGGTGACCCTCCCAGGAAGTTAATGTGCCTGTGGGTGGCTCTCTGCACAGCTTACTATTTCCTCCAGCTCCAAAGGAAGTCTGGAGAGACCCTGGAGAAAGGGCAAGCGCAGCTGCACGGATGGTGATGGTGGAGATTCCTTAAAAACGCCAAAGGAACGTTTTCCCATCAGGGTTCTGCACAGTACGAATTTAAACAAAACCAAAGCAGACTGAGTCGCGCAGCCACCGTTAGACTCCTGCAGCACTGGGGGCTTCTCAACATGCACTTGGAAACAGACGGGCTCGGCGACTGATGGGAGCTAGTAAAGGCAACGAACGATGGATTATTCGTGTTAAGGTGCTTGTTAATCCTGGAGACCGAGAAAAGTGTGAGCCTTGCAGTGTTAATCTGCAAATTAGAAGCTTCAGCCCTGACCCTGACTGAAATGAGCAGACTGCTATGCTGAAAGGGCCACACCCTGTGCCAGCTCCTCAACTGGCTAATGAGGGGGGTGGGTGGGGGGGTCTGCAGAGAAGCTGCCATCAGTTCCTGGCCTGAAAACGTCCAGTGACTGACAGTGGGGAAAATTCCATTATCGGTACTGCGGGTTTTGCCAGAATCTTGGCTTAGAACCAGCAGCGTCATGCAGCCGGAACGCTGGGCGGGACCAACGGGTGAGCGGCAGCCCTGCGGGGGCGGGGAAGACGGCGAAATGGAGCGGTACGCAACGGGCGGGCTGCCGCTCACCCGTTCCTCCCGCCCAGCGTTCCGGCTGCATGACGCCGCTGCTTGGGACCCAGGAAGCCAGCGACAGCTCAGCAGCTAAACGCAGCATTGCAATCTGCAGCGAGCCTAACGCACACTGGGGGGGGGGAGGCACTTGCGTTTTAGCTGCACAATTCTAGGGCAACGTGGTCCAGGGCGTGGAAACGCAGAGCCCAGCAAGCCCTCAACAGGCTGGCATTAGGTCAGGACGCAGCACCGCGCCTGGGCCGGCCGTGGGGACCTGGGCTTGGGGCCCCCAGGGGCCTCCTTCCCCCGCCTGTGCACACCTGATGAGTAAAAGGGAGACTCCCAGCCGGTCATCACCAGGTCGTCGTCCTCTTCGCTGTTACGGTGGAAGACGTGCTTGGCGTAGGCCGCCGGCTTGAGCAGGGACCTGGGCGAGCGGGCGTTGGCGGGCTGGAACGGCAGGGCGTTCTGTCCCCGGTGTCTGCACTCCTCCGCAAAAGCTTCGTCGTCTGCTACGCCTGGGGGTGGGGGGAGAGAGCAGACCGTTCAAAAAAAGACACAAACCGGCCCCCCAGAACACAAACGTTAGAAGCCACCAAAGACCCAACCTTGGCGGTTTCCCTTGAGCAAGTCACTCAAACTTTTGATACCTCAGTTTCTCCATTTGCAACAGAAGAACTACCTGTCTCTGGGTGATATGTGGGCTTTTTTCTCCTCATGTACCACAAACAACGACTGGGGCATTCTTATAATAAGGGAGCACCAAAGGAAAAAAACAGGCCAAATTTGGCGACGGGAAAACGGCAGGCGGGAAAGCAGCGGAACGCGGCGTGACGCAACGGGCGGACTGCCGCTCAAAGAAAAGTCCCGCCAAGCGTATTGGGTGAGTAACGCCACTGGACAGCTGGATGTTTGAATGAAACTTCTACCCAGTTATGTGCACAATTAAGGAAGAGTGTGAATGGATTCTGTTTTCCAGAAGGCTCCACAGCCTGAGCAGAGCACCTGCGGCTGGACATGCAACGGCACTAGAAGGAAGTCACGCTAAGTTTTCACATTTTCCCTGTTCAGCTAGGAAGAGACTTGACAAGATCTGATGAAGCAACCGATTCCTTTGAGCGTTCAGAAACGGAGTCAACAGGTCAGTCGTGTCACTGCAGGATTAGTCGAAGGTTCCTGAAGAACCAGAGTAGCTACGAGGAAACGCCGGATAAGTCAACATAGTTAAAACAGTTAAGAGAGTAGTTAAGTGCTGACTCTTAAGGAAAGGAGAACTGCAACGAAACTGGAAGATCGAGGGCTGCTTGGGAGGCCATCAGGAGGCAGATCTGGGGCGAAAGAGCCGTGATCCTGTTCCTTGCCTGCCGCGTTAGTGAGGAAAGAGCTTACATGACTGTGTGTGTGTTCCACACCCGCGGTGGAGCTGAGCTTCATTAGCGCACTGACATTCATGTATCCAGGCCTAGAGGACTGCCAAACACAGGGCTGAAAGAGTAACATGCAGCCCGTGCCCCATACTTTGTTCCGAATTATACAGAGGATTGAAACAATTGAAAGAGAACATCAGCCTAGCTGAAAGGCCACAGCAAACTGGGCCCCAAAAGCTGCCATCAGAGAAAGGCAACCCTGAATAATTGCATGTCAGGGACGCAATGTCTCCCATGAAGGCTGCCTCCCAGAGAGACGCCAACAGCTCAACTCATCCTGACTTCCACACACAACTGAGCCAAACAAAGGGCCTTTTGGTAGGATGGTTTCTTGTACACAGACGTGCAAGTCCTGGGATGACACAGTTATCCCGTTAAAACAGACACACCTTGGAGGCGCTGGGACCCAGACACGGCTCAGGCCACAGAGCGCAGCGGTTGAGATGTGAGCCGCTCTTTGTACACTTCAGCCAAATCTCTGGCTCTTGCTGCGCATGCATCTAAAAATGCAACCACGTCGTCTCTATGTGCCTGGTTCCATGATGGTTGAATGCTAAGGAGTGCCTTGGAGCTCGGGGGTCTCCACCCCACACCACTGCCTACAATGCCAACAAAAAACGTACTGGAAATCTGAGAGCGCAATCATCACCTGCAGTTAGGCCAGCACAGTTTGGCTGACACAAGGGAAACCGTAAAGCATGTTTGGACCACACTCGAAGCCAGAGAGGCCAGCACACAGACGTGCACCATCCTCTCTGACTACAAGAGTGGTCCAAACGTGCTTTATGGGGGCCAAACTTTGCCGGCCTAACTCCAGGTTATGATTGCACTAACACGGAATCAAGGAAAGGGCAGGATTTGGGGAGGGGGTCTCCTCACATTTTATTCACAGTGATGCTATGGGATGAACGATGCAATCCATCTCCACAATCTGCAGTGGTGCTTTCCGCTTCTCTTAGGCCTGATGGGTCGCAATGGTTCCACCGTGTTTCTCCCTCCCCCTTGCTAGATCAAAACCCCTATAATGTGTTGCCAAATCTTCCTGCGCAAACTGCGATGGTTGAAACCAAACTCCAGAGAACTGCAGGCTCGGTGCATTCCTGTCATGCAGCAGCCTCACAGAGGAAGGACGTTAATCGTTCGCGTGGACCCCGGCAACAGAGTTTTGATTGGCAGGTTGGCACTGCGAACAGACTGTGGGTTCCACAAGTACAATGTTGGTAAATGCTCCAGAAAGAGGCTGCTTGTGCCCAGCGACACCCGAGTGCCTTTTATCAGCCAAGCGAACGTCACCCACAACGCAGGGCAGAAGACAGCACAAAACGAAGGCAATGGGCCAGGCTGGTGCAGGGGATGAGCTTCGTGCATTTACACAAGAATGTCTGCCTCATAGCCCACGATCTTCAGAGAAGGCCCTCATTGATGGAGGCATGAAGGAGGGACCATCTCCGGCCGTCTCAGTGGAAAGCAAGTCAGTGCATTTAGCCAATTTCACAGCTAGATGGACTCGCAAAGCACTTTTGAGACGTGCCCTGGTTCAAAAGGTCCTGAGAGGTAAAACCCTCCCCTCCTAATGCTGATATTTCAGACTTCCTTGTTATTCACACTGTTGCTTTTAGATATTTCACCATATTTGTTTTTCGGTGGTTTTACTTGCATGGATTCTTCTGACTTCGTAACTGTGCTGCGTACAAAGGCGGCCTTTGGAGGGGGCTGAATCCTGCGGGGAGGACAGAACTAGAGAACTCAGACAGTCGTACCAAGAGGAATAAACTCCTCATGGAGGAAGCCAAATGCTAAAGCACTCAACTATGCAACGCCCTAACCACAGAAGACACCCCAAAGGCCCCACTTTTAGGGAATGAATCAGAGCAAGATAGAAAGTAGAACGGACAAGGAAGGCTAGATGGCACAGAAACAAAAGAACAAAAGAGGTGTTGGAATTTCAGCATATTATTTAGTTCACCTCATTAATCATGTTTCAACTGGGCCCATGAAGAATGGAGTCACCACAGGTGGTGCCACCGTCTGTGGGCGTTTTCCTTCCTGACTCAGGTACCGGCAGGCAGAGAGGCCTGGTCTGGCTGGACGGCAATCTACAGTCAGATCACCCCTGGGCTGGACATCTGAAGTCGGGACTGCTCCAAAACCCAGACAGCCACTGTGGTCCAAGGCTTCTTAAAAAAACTCTGTTGTATGAACACTGGAAGGTCTTGTGATCCGTTTAATGGACAGTGCAGGTACAAGCTGCACACTCTGTTCTCTGCGGTGTGATGTGTGCCTTGGCAGACATGGCTGAACCCTGCCCACGAGGCCAGCAGACGCCCGAATGGATCACAGCAAGAGGAGCAAGAGGAAGCGTTTCTCAGTAGAGGTTGGCCATTATTCCAAAACCCAGACACTTTCCCATCCCAAGCAGTCCAGACCAGGGATTCTCACCCTCTGGTGAAGAGCAGCCACAACAGCACCAGGAATCTGGGGAGACGCGTGCATAACCTCCCCCCCCCCCCGCAAGCTGTCTCATCCCCCTAATGCTGCACTGAACTGCATGGAAGCCTGCTAGCCCCTTTGAATACAGCCCCACAGCCCCACGGGATTTCAAGTTATGAAAATGTACGCACCACACGCGCTGCCTGTCGCCTGCCCAAGGCACAAGATCGGCACCGAATAAAAAGAAATCCCCGACAGACTAAGAACAGTGCCCAACGCAGGCAGCAGGACTCGACCTGCCACGCTGCCGCCAGCCAGAAAGGAGCGGGCTGCATGCAAAGCTCATCCTTCCAAAGGGCTGCTTCTGAATCAACACCGAGACCCTCCGAGGAACGACGACCAGCGAGCTGCCAGCCCTGGGCCACGGGCACCTGGGGCGGCGGCGGAACGGATGCAGGGGCTCCGGGCGGGCCTCGAACAGGTGAGGCCGGGACTGCAAAGGCCTGCAGGAGACAAGGGCAGCCAGGCAGACTCCGCCGTGACCTCTCCCCATCTGGCTGGGGTCTGGGAGAGACCCGGCTCTCCCTCCCTACACTGCTGCCCTGGGCAGAGGCTTTTACCGAAGCTGGCCTCTGCAGCGTGATCAGGCTGCTGTTTTAAGGCCGTGGCCTTGCGGCTCCACTCCGCTCCGCTCCACTGCCAAGTTTTTTCAGTGTGGAAAAACTGGGGTTGTCCCTCCTCCAGCTCAAGACCAGAGTCCAGTTCTGAAATGAGAGGCCACCTTCTCTCGCCCCTCAGTTTTACTTCCGAAAATTAGAGGTAAGTGATAGCAAATCAGAATGCGCTGGGAAGACAACGGCCAGCCCTGGCACGCACCGGAAACGAACCAACAGGAAATGGTAAAGGAAGGGCTGAGCTGGCTTTAAAGGACGCTTCCTCCAGCGGCCAGAAGTTCTCCTTTGAGAACAGTGAGGAGTGGCTTTTCCTACAGTCACTGGGGACCACACGGCCTTCCCAAGGAGTGACTGAAGAGGAGGACTCGGTGCTGGTCGCCCTGATATTCCTGGCACAGGAGAAGTTCTCCATGAAGTGGGCAGGGAGGGGCCTGGAGAGGCAGGATCCTGCACGAGCGCCAATTCGCTGTCCTGAGTTTTGAGGCTACAACTTGCTCGGTTTGCCAAAGGCTAAGAAATTCTCCTCTTCTAAAACGGTTTGCAGAATTCGTTTTTGCGCACCCCAGAAGACCGTCACTGGCAGGGAAAGGCAGGGGTGCCACCGCTTCACGGCTTGGAGCCAGTCCTAAAATGCGGCATCTGCTCAACCCCAAAGCCCAGCAGGCCGGTCCCGCCTCCCCGAACGCCTGCCACGTTCCTCTGCAGCGGCTGCTTTTCCAATTACCATTTCCTGGTTCCTGGAGGTCACTGAGCCTGCTCGGATTCCGGCTGGGGCTCCTCTCTCTTTACAAGCTTATCCACTTCCACATCCCTAGGAAGTCCCCTGAATATGGAGAAATCACTGCCTTGTCTTGTGTGGCAGCTTTGCATACAAATTGATAAGACAAGCACTTACCTACGTTTGCTACCAGTATGTAGCTGTACCAGCAGTGAGCGGGAAAAGGAATGTTGCTTCCGTGTCATGGGAACTAAATTTTGCTTCTGAAGTGGTGCCACAAATACAGGTCGGTCTAGTAATAAGGTTGCATCTAGAACGAACTCTGAGTGTAACCAAGTCACTAAGTAAACTACACGGGGTCAAGTCCTAAACTACTCAAGTCTACGACTGCTTTAGTCACATACTTGACAGTTATGGATGCACTGAGTGGTCACATTTCTGGTCCACCAAACAAGCTGTGCGCTTGCGGTCTCCATCCCTGCCCTCTTCTTCTCAAGTGCTCTTAATAGAACATTTCCTGGTCTTTATCAACTGGCGCATTGCCATGGCTTCTGAACTGACTAGTTTGCACAGACCTCCCAAAGGATGGTTTGGAAGCTTAGTCAACCCACATTTTATGGATTCTAAGGAGGATGTCCCAAATACACGACAGAATGCAGCCCTTGATTTTCCCAGATAACGAAGTAGGCAGATAACAAAATCTGGAGGTGAACTGGGCAGGACGTAGCCTATGCCTAGAGGTAGGGGTAGTTTTTGTTGTTGAAAACTGCCTTTGGGCAGTTAAAATATCTGCATAAAAATACAAAACGCCGCATTTTGGTGTTTAAGGTATGTATTTTCCAGGAATTAAAATGGACTACGTTTCCACTGTGGCTGCATCTGCTGACACTACATCACCTGTATCCAGCGTTGTCATTCAGCCAGAATGCTGGGCGGGAGAAACGGGTGAGCGGCAGCCCGCCTGTTGCGTTCCGG
>JAJKFI010000057.1:4517373-4631475 GCA_029204185.1 Lerista edwardsae | reverse complement strand
CCGGAACGCAACAGGCGGGCTGCCGCTCACCCGTTTCTCCCGCCCAGCATTCTGGCTGAATGACAACGCTGCCTGTATCATCTACCTAGTACACTTTTGAAGTCTGCTAACATGACATAAGAGAGCATCACAGGATTCTAGAGGCTGAGGCCAAACTCCCTCTGATGGGGAAGGAGAGGCTGCTGTTGGTGTGCGTGTCCTCCCTGGTGATGCTGCAGGAAAGAGGGCCTGCCACGTACCACCATTGCGCTCAGCACAGCTTTGTCAAGCAGGCAGCCTCACTGCGTGGCAGCCGGGGACGGACCCCTCCGGAGGCTTAGCAATGAAGCTTCGGCAGGACCTGCGGGGACCCAACTTGCTTGATGAAACCAAGGCGGCGCTTGTGGACTGAGCACAAGGTCTCTCAGGGTCACCACAAGATGGTTAGTTTAGACCAGACATGGCCAAACTTGTTTAATGTCAGAGCCACTCATGATGAACTTTGGAGGTTTGACAACTTCACTATTTAAGAAACATTTAAACTCTGAAATGTATTTATTCGCCACGAACATGAAACTTGCGTTTTAATCGAGTGGACTCTCAGCATATACTTAGTAAACAAGTACAGAGCTTCACAACGTCTTATTTTTATATTAACTATGACGTAAAAAGGAGCTCAGCCCACATATTTCCGAGAGCTGAGCATTACATGCCAGAGAGCCACATGTGGCTCATGAGCCCTGGTTTGGCCACCGCTGGCTTAGCCCCTTTTCAGTCCTGCCCAGGACAACCTCCCCTGTCCACATGCCCCTCCCCTGCAGCTGGAGGACGAGGTACCTATGCTAGACAGCAGAGGGCGATAGTGCACACGAAGAAAAACTTGAATAGGAACACATGTTCAATGTGTGCCTAATGATTTAAAAGGTGTTGAGAGCAGATTTGTCAGGGGCGTCTATTTCAACATTCACCAACAACTGCCAGAAGCCACACTACGCATACGTCAGCTGTACTCTGTACATTTGCAAAAGGGGGACAGGCTGCTACCTGCCAGACTTTGTTTTGAGCAGCAGGGTCTTTTCACAACCGCATTGCTGCAAGAAGGTTCAATGGCCTCAAACTTTACAACGGGATTAGTGAAATACACGGAGGGTAGAGCTACTGATGGCTCTTAGTCACGCCAGCCAAAGGAAGTCCTCATCTACAGAGCATCAACTCAATGGCATGCAATGGTTAGAAATAATCACTGCCTGCCTCCCAGCTAACATTTGATAGGTGCTATCTGCACTCTACAGATTGCAGAAGATTTAGTCGAGAGGGTTAATGCCTCCGTTTGCCTGAAGATAAGAGCTGAAGATCGCCAGTTTGGGACAGCCGGAAGACTCTGTGGGCGGCAGACCTCGTTAATTGCGGCTGATTAACAGCTGAGCTTCGGATGCCTTGTGTGAGGGGGAGTTGTGCCAAAGTTCAGCCGCTTCTCTGGTGGGAGCAGGGAAGCCACTTATCAGCCAGCAAGAAGACAAACAGGTGGCCAGAAAGGACTAAATCCAGAAAGAGCCATCTGTATGTGTGTAGTTCTTGAAAGATAGAACGTTTCTGTAAAAACTGTAAAAACCTTCGGGTTTCTGAATAAAGTCTGCCCATGTAAACCGCCTTGAGTTATAGTCATTAGAGAAATCTGGTGACCTAAGAAAGGCGGTATATAATTCCAAGTATGATTTATTATTACAGATTGTGCCAGGGCTAGCCTCTCTTCAGAAGGGCCTGTCCTGCGCAATAGAGAGTCTCTCTGGGAACCACATCTCTGAACAGCCATGAAGCGACTGGGAGGGTCTGAGTCCTATGTCTGTAAAATGGCTATTCTGCACAGCAGTGATCAGGACTATAAGCATCATACCGCAGAGGAATGCATGAGTAGAAGCAGGAAAAAGGTCTGAACAGCAGGACTAATGTTCTCAGCATTTTCATACACTTATGGTAAGCAACTGCTTGGGAATCCAGTGCATGCATGCATCCCCCTAGCAAGGCGTCTTCTCTAGTGGCTGTTGCTGGTCTTTTCTGCCTCTTTTTAGGCTGGGGGCTCTTTGGGGGACAGGGAGACATTTATTGATTTGTTTTGCTACAAGAAGGGCTTTGTGAACTACTACTTTGCTGAAAGGTGGTACAATAGCAGTAAGGCACCATCTATGTATGATGGGTTGCATCTAGAGCACTGCTTCTCCTGCTCTCAGAGGGAGTTTCCGTTCAGAGTGTGCTTGACGTTCATGGAAGTGCTGCTCTCTAGAAGCCGCAGAGGAGAAGTCTGCAAAGGGCTTAATAAGCTGCTGTTTCAGCTACATGTACACAAGATAGTCATATTGTTGGCATCGCAGACATTCGGGGGGGGGGGGCAGTTCCAGTACCATCACAGCTAGAAAAGCCCTCCTGCAGCAGGCATGGGTGGTGTGGAAGGAAGCCAAGACGGCTTGGAAGGAAGCCATTCCCCGAGTGCCAAGTTTACACTTCTTGGGGTATTTTTAGCATGGGTACGAAGTGACTTTTCAAAACCAATTTACTACTATTCACCTTTGCTTTGGGGAGCTGCCGCTGTACGTCGGTTGGTGGCAGTACTCTGAATGCTAGGACTGCGCGACCAGCTTTCCTCTAGGAGGGCCCTCGACACTTGGAGCAGGGAGGGGAAGTCGTGAAGCCAGGCTGGGCTTGCAACCCCGGGAGGCAGGAGCCAGAAGCCCAGCCCAGCTCAAGGCAGCGGCATGACGGAAGCAGGAGCACACCAGGAGTGGGGCAGGAGGAGAGGCAGCGCGTCCTCTCCCACACCCTGTCCGGAGGGCGCATCTCGCCTTGTTATACTGGGAAGAGGAAAAACGTGCGCCTGCCTGCCCCATTCCAGGAACTTGTGTGCAGTCCGGTGTGAAAGCAACGACAGGAAACCTTTGAGCACATGTTCAGCACACATTTTAACAGAGCAGAAGTCCTCATTCCTGATGGAGAAAGTGTGGCAGCAATTTCTAGTTCTGAGATGGCACCAGGTCCAGGCTTGAAGGAGGGGCTGACCACGCATTGCTAGCCTCTCCTCCTCCTCCTCCTCCTCCTCCTCTCAGAGAGGCCAAAGAGATGCCGCCTGTCAGTTCGCCTGTTGCCCCAGCGGCCCATCAGGGCCACACCAGGCTGAAAAAGAGGGGCCGGGTCCAAGCCCTGCCCATAGTCCTCACCTCTCAGGAAGCTCTGATTGGTAGTTGGAAGCCTCCTGGCCCCCCCCCCCCCGCCCCAGGCTACTGCATGCCACCCTCACAGCCAGAATGGACCGATGGGTGCTAATCTTGACTCTGAACGAAAAGCTCATCTATTCAGGAACTGCCACCACATTTAGAATGCCTGACCCCAGATAGACTGGCCACAGGAAACGCACACAGATAATGGCCCCCTTCTCCGACAGAAACAATCCTCATTAGACTACAAAAGAAGCAGGAGCTGAAATGACTGTCATTTAGCAGTCCCTGCCCTATCTGGCTTCAGCAGGCCACACACTTCCAAAAGGCAACCATCTCCTGTGACTCTCAACCAACCTGAAATGCAGTTCCAGACTACGCAAGTTCGTTTGGCGACAAGGGTTGGAATATGGGGTCCTGTGTGTGATTTCACACACACAGCACAATGTAGTCTAGTTTCAGTCTAGAAAAAAGGTGCCTGGGGGGCAGGGACATGATTGTGACATGATTGGAAATACTTTTTAACCCAGCGGTAATTCATCTGTGGAACACCTTCCCACAGGATGGGGTCTGTCCTAGGTGTCCAGAAAAGGGAATTGAATAGATTTGTGGAAGAAAAGTCCATCACGGGTTATAGGCCATGATGGGCATGTGCACAGCATCTTGGTTACAGAAGGAGGAGACCTCAGAATGGGAGTGGCACTAGGATGAGGTATGTTGCTTGTCTTGTGTGCTCCCTGAGGCACCTGGTGGGGCCACTGTGAGATACAGGAAGCTGGACTAGATGGGGCTTTGGCCTGACCCAGTGGGGCTCTTCTTATGCTCTTTACCTCTCTAGATCATTTTACAGCAAGCACAGCCATGAACATCCATGGTTATGCTATGGGCTTATTGTCCAGGGAGGCAGAGATCACTCCGATGCACCAGGAATGCTGGGCAAGCGTCTACATTCTTCCCGAATGTATCTTAGCAGAGCTCAAGAGCAGCTCTGCTGTGCAAAAGGGCCATCATACATCCTACCTCTAGGAACACTTCCCAAATTTGCATGTCATCCTTGCCAAGGGGCCAGGCTAATTTTAGTATATGTGTATCTCTTGGTCACTGCCAATTGTTATATTTTCATTTAAGCAGCAACAGAAGTAGCTGAATGTAGTTTATTCACAATTGGGGGATCAATGTCAAGTACTCCGAGACAAACATGACCCATTATTTTAGGTCTCTACACTGAGATATAATGATCTTCAACGTGTAGCAGACCAGCTCTTAAGAAAAGACCACAATGTCCAGAGTGGCAGTTGTGTTCTTTCCACGTGGTTGCACTTTTGGGATTTGTGAACTGTACAGAATATTTTGCTCATCTATTACAATAACAAATGTTTCCAACTGAAACATAAAGAAGCCCTCTACACACCCAGCATAGCTGAGCCAAATGATTCACTTATGCAGCACCATCAACCTGCATGAGATCTACCACCAGGCGCCAGATGCTGCCTACTGGAAACCTGAAGGAGCTTCCAGTACCTGCTTGCTTTCAGTTTTGTCTCCAAAGAGGATGCAGGTGAAATCCGATACATATTTCCCCAGAAGTCTTATCGGTTCAGTGAGTAAAATGAGAAGCCTCATCTGTGAGTGAGTGAGTAACTCTCGGGTAAGTTGTGTGGGATTGCAGCCTTAGACCTTAACTCTTAACGAGAGCAGCTCAGATTCTCAAACCACGACATACAGGACTACAGTTCCCTTCCACGGTGTAGCTGCACCAACATGCATTCCTGAGCAACTGACTATAATCAACATGTCTGGTTTTAAAGTTTATTTACTCATTCGGTGAATTTATTAAAGCTGGACGATATCTGGGAACAGGGCAGCAGGAATTACTTGCTCTAGCACAAAAAGGGAGAACGCACTCCCAGAAGGAACAGGCCCTAATTTTTCGCATTCCTTTTAGTGGACTAAAAACCGGGGGGAGAGATGCTCTGTATGGGACTTTGCTCTTATATGTACGGTCAGTCCTCATTATCCGCTATGGTTAAGCTCCTGGAAATCCTCACGGATAGCAAATTCACAGATAATAAACCATTGATCTTATGGGGTCAACGGGTTTAGGAGCAAGGGGTAACTTATCTGCCGAAGAATCCAGCAGAGACCCTCAGGCAGCCAGTAGAGTGCAGCAGGAAGTGCCAAAAAATCTCTGAATGCTGCAGAGCCCTTCCAGAGGCTGCAGGGACATTCAGAACAGCATCTGCTACCCGCCTGGACCCCTTAAACATGGCCGGCAGATGCTTCTACCAGGCACTTTGAAGAGGTCAGTGCTGGTCACAGGTGCCAGTCTGAAGGTCCCTGCAGCCTTCGGAAGGTCTCTGCATAGTGGGTAAGGAGGATAGGCACAGATAATGATAAGTAGCAATTCTACCCCTTGCAGATAAGCAAATTTGCAGATAGGGAGGTCACATATAAAAGACTGTACTTTGTAGCAGTCAACCTCTGTCAATCAGGGAGATTATCAGACATCCGAAGTCCCCGAGCATATAATATGCCCGTTACCCTACCTAAGAGTCTGCCAGAAGTGTTTGAAAATGGAGTTTTTAACCTTACTCAGAAGTAAGCCCACTGCATTTAGTAAGACTTGGAATGTAATCCATCTTACTTGTCCATGAACTGTGCACATGCTTCTGAATATTAAGATTTCTCTCATCATCAGCTAGTTTGAAATTCCAAGAAAGTCCGCAAGACTGCAGCAATTCCAAATAAGGCAGTAAAACACCATTTGTTTTTTAGCACGCACATACGCATGCACACACGCGCGCACGCACACACACACACAGTGCTGTACTCAAGGATATATTTACAGATATATTTAAATATATATATATTTTTCTATATTTATAAAAACTAGCATTTTTATATATGGTAGTTTAACAAAACTTTGAAAAACATTCCAGCATCTGATATTAAGCAAAAAAAGGCATTTTAGAATTCCAACAAAAATATGCTTCATAGATAAGAGTCTGAAATCATTCAAGACTCATTTCTGGAATGTCTGAGCAGCTGTTAAGGCAGGCATGGTTAAAACTGCTGTCTGATCAGCCACAAAAGGGGTTTCCACATTCAGAGGAGCATTTTGGCTGCAATACTGCACAGCACAAACATTCAGCATTCTCTGGTACAAATTGGGGGAGGGGCGTTGCTGCTTTATGCAGAAATGTTCTCTTTAGCTACTATACAGCTAACACAAGGCTAGAGTTTTCCATAAATGGAAAACTTTCTTCACTGGGGGGCTGGACTGGCACTTGTTAGATAGGCGACATTGGAGGGTCTGGACTAAACTTTGACCCTCCATACAAAAGGATCAACTCTTGATTCTCATCATTGCAATGCTGCTGCTTATCTGAGCTCTTTTAAATCCCCAAGAATACTCTATGTCCTTATTGCAACAGAAGAGCATCACCCAGCCCCCCCCCGACAATGCCATTACTGACAATGTCTTGCAACATGCCCTGTGACTGTGCAATGGATCCGTCACCTTGGAACCCGATGGGTCTTTCTAGAAGCTTCTGGGCGAGGGCTCTCGTTTGTACGCTTGCATTCCTCTTTCTATTTCTCCTAAGCGCCATGTGATGTGGTTCTTCAGCACAGATGTGTGAGGTCAAGGGGCAAAGTCACATTAACCTTCAATGCTGCTTCAATTTGACTTTAAAAAACTTCTTATTTTTATCCTATCCTTTCCCCTGAACAACTGAGGGCAGCACACAGAGCCCCCCCCCCTTTCATAGTTACATCTACTCTACCGTGTTAGGCAGAGAAAGAGCAACTGGCTGGAGGTTGCATCGTAAGTTCCGGGGAGATTTGGAGCCAGGCCTCTCCTAGGCGCCACTTGAGTCACTCCACCACACGGCTCTCACTGGTCTTGTTATTCCTGTTATGGATGTGGCCATATTGTAGATGCAGTATTATAAGAGCTCTGGAACCAATATTACAGGTTGATAATATTGAGCTTACCTGGACAGCTCAGAATGGGAAGGTGTCCAGGTTGTGGATTTTGGAATAACTGCATGACGACAATGAGAAATGCTCTTTTCACTGTGAACCATTAACGGCTGGCCTGACATTTTTCAGCAACAGCACATACCACAGAGCAAAGAATAGACCTTACAGCCTGTACATGGGAACAAGCACAAGATCTTCTAGTGTTCACACTACAGAGGTTTTTTTTTTTTTTTTTTTTAAAGTCTTGGACAAATATGTCTGGATTTTAGATGTCCAGATAAGGGATCATCTCACTTGTGTCTGGTTCCATCACTACATAGCTCACTTTGTGGTCTCAGGTTGGGCTGTAGATACCAATGGTAATATGAACACTGATCAGCAGGAGGCAAAGGACGAGCGCAGCTGCCTGGGAAGAGCAAGAGAGGGGTGGGAAACAGCGAAGAGTGGAATGGCAGGTGGTGAAGGGACTGCGGACCGGGGAAGGCAATACGACTTGCCTTGAAATGGAAACACAACCGGTGCACCCAGAATCTTCTGGCTAATCGCACTCTTCAGGGCTTCCAAGCCAAGTCACTGGGAAAAACCAAGACTTTCCCATTCTCTTTCCTTTTAGCAAATACAGGCTAAAGAAAGCTCTTCCCAAAAGTGACTTTCCCGCAGCGCCACCACAGTATAGCAATAGAGAAGCCAGGCGGGGCTTCCCACAGTACAAAGGTAGCTGCCTTGTTTCAAAGGGTAGTTTGTCACTCGAGTGGCTCAGCCGTAAACACCACCTGACACCCCCACTTCAGAGGGCCGGACCCTTTCCATGGATTTCACAGCACTTGCTGCTGTAGGGGCCTATTTCTGGAGAACTTGATCCGACAGGCCCAAGCCTTAGACAAACTATGTTGAAACCCAGCTAACGCTGACCATGGAAGACTGCCTCACTGTTTGCCAGACAAAAGCTCTGCAAAACCAATGAAGGCACTGGAAGGCACTTGGAGACACAACGTGCCAAAGGTCAAGGCTTGAGCATGGTGAGTGTCATTGCAGGGGGCTCCTCTCACACGCGGAACAGACTGCAGCAACAAAGACGAAGGACGTGCTGCCCCTGTAAATCTAGAAGGCAGCACATCTTGGTACATCAGTACCCTGCTTTATCCCATGTCAAGGGTGCCCTCTGCACAACACAGGGTACGTGGCCTTGGACTGATGCAGGTCTCCAGCAGCACAGCCAGAAGTCCACGGAACAAAAGCACGGCAGCTGCGCCAACTACACAAAGCCCTGAGTGCAGAACCGCAACCTGAAGTACAGGTGGGTGGCGAATGGAAGGAACAGAGGAGTGAGAAGGTTTGAGCTGTTTCGTGCCTGTACGGCAAATGCCAAGAATCAATGGAAACCTCCTTTTGCCTTCTGATAAATGCTTCTGATAAGGCCTCAGAATTTATTTTGACTGTTTCATTGACTGGTATTTGGCACTCAAACGACTGCTCATCACCATGTTGGTACGCCCAAACTTGTTCTCTGAGTTTACTCAGCAAACTGCAGAGTTTCATCTGTTCGTATGCCTGTTAAAACCTGAATCCATGACCTAGAACCACCTTTGACTTCTATTTTGCTACCATACACACAGCAATGGGCCTTGCGAGGCAAAGCTTTGAGGGGGGAAAGGAGTTTGGATGCATTAAGATAGGCAACCCTCATTCTCTTGAGACGAAGTTCTCCAGTTCGCAAATGAGCAGGATGAACCGAGAGAATGAGATTGGTGCAAGGGGGTTGAGAAGAAGCACTGCATTCAATTTCCTAACTGGGGAAAACTGTACATTTAGACAGGCCCTTGGCATATGGGTCTTCTCAGTGGCTGGAGTGATAGATGGGGCCTGAATGGCTACAGCCACCTGGTTTAAGTCCTGCTGCCATGGACCAAAGTTCCACCAGAAGTCTTGTATCCTTCAGTGTTAACCATCTCACATGTGAAAACTGGGATGCACTTTCAGCCTCTGCAGAAGACATCAGCTGGCTTTGAACAAACTACTTCAGGTTCTTTAATCCTCAGATTTTTCAGCATCTCATGTTCAATATGAAATTCTCCCTTAATGGTGGAACAGCATAAAAAGAGAACTACAACCATAACAGAGAATGCACTATTGTCAAACAAGGCCTTGTTCCTAGGTTAAGAATCTGTGTAATAAAATGTCAATCTGTATATTATGGTGTCAGAAGCAGAATTTTTCCTTGCTTCATAAGAACACAAGAAGAGCCCCGCTGGATCAGGCCAAAGGCCCATCTAGTCCAGCTTCCTGCATCTCACAGCGGCCCACCAGGTGCCCCAGGGAGGCATGAGACAACAAGATGCTTGCATCCTGTTGCCACTCCCTTGCACCGGGTACTCTGAAGTAGCCTACTACTAATGTAAGGAGGTTGCCCAATCCATCATGGCCTATAGCCCACGATGGACTTTTCTTCCAGAAATCTGTCTAATCCCTTCTTAAAGGTATCTAGACCAGATGCCATCACCACCTCCTGTGGCAAAGAGTTCCACAGATTAACTACCCGGTGGGTAAAAAAGTACTTCTTTTTATCTGTTTTAACTCTCCCAACCTGCAGTTTCAGCAGATGCCCCCTGGTTCTGGTGTTTTGAGAGAGGGAAAAGAACCTCCCTCTATCAACTCTATCCCTTCCGTGCATTATTTTGTATGTCTCAGTCATGTCCCCCCTCAGGCGCCTTTTTTCTAGGATGAAAAGCCCCAAACGCTGCAGTCTTTCTTCATAAGGGAGGTGCCCCAGCCCCGTAATCATTTTTATCGCTCTCTTCTGCACCTTTTCCAGCTCCACTATGTCCTTTTTGAGGTGCGGCAACCAGAACTGTACACAATATTCCAGGTGTGGCCTTACCATCGATTTGTACAGTGGCATGATGATGTTGACTGTTTTATTCTCACCCCCCTTTTTAATGACCCCAAGCATGGAATTGGCCTTCTTAATGGCTGCCGCACACTGGGTCGATACCTTCATTGAATTGTCCACCAGCACCCCAAGAGCTCTCTCTTGAGCTGTCACAGACAGCTCAGCACCCATAAGCCTATAGGTGAA
Organism: Lerista edwardsae; assembly: GCA_029204185.1. Taxonomy (NCBI): domain Eukaryota; kingdom Metazoa; phylum Chordata; class Lepidosauria; order Squamata; family Scincidae; genus Lerista; species Lerista edwardsae. Next base: position 4,621,230 of record JAJKFI010000057.1, on the reverse strand, counting down.
GTTTTGGTTTTTTGCCCCAATGTGCATCACTTTACACTTGTCTACGTTGAAACGCATCTGCCATTTGGCTGCCCATTCCCCCAACTTGGAGAGATCCTTCTGGAGCTCTTCAGAATCTCTTCTGGTTTTCACAACCCGGAAAGGTTTTGTGTCATCCGCAAACTTGGCCAACTCACTGTACTGCTTATCCCTGTCTCCAGGTCATTTAATTTATGAACAAGTTGAAAAGCACGGGCCCCAAGACAGATCCCTGGGGCACTCCGCCTTTCACTTCTCTCCACTGTGAAAATTGCCCATTGACCCCCACTCTCTGTTTCCTGGCCCTCAACCAATTCTGAATCCGTAAGAGGACCTGACCTCTTACTCCCCGACTGCAAAGTTTCTTCAGCAGCCTTTGGTGGGGGACTGTGTCAAACGTTTTACTTTCTTTTCTAAATTCCACATCTGAAACAGATCTAAAAAGGAGCAAAAGTAATTGACACACTTTTCAAGAACTGGATAAGAACTGGATAAGCACCTTTTCCTTCACAAAGGAATTGTGTAAGAAAAGGTTGCTGCGATATCCTTTTACATGAAACATTTCATGTAGCAACTGATCACTGGTGATCAATTACAGTATTTGAGCATTATGTTAGCACAGTTTTAAATACATACGGAGTTTCTCAATATCCCAAGTTTGGATTACACAATCAATCACAATTAGCCACACATAGCCTAAACTAGGGGGTCTCAAAATACAATTGGGCTCTCTTATCTTGAAATTATGAAGGAGATTTGCACACTTTCTCTTCCGGCATTTGCAGCTAAAAGTGTGTATTTAATATGTGTGCGGAGTCCCTGCTGTGGCTCCTTCCCACATTTAGTGTCGCCCCTCGTGGGAACTGGAGCAATGCTGGCATGGGAAGGAAGTGTGGCACACGCATAACATAAACATGGGAGGTTCTTCCTCAGAGGGAGGTTGAAATAGCCACACTGAGGTCTGAACTGAAGTCCCATCCACACCTTAACGTTTTCACAATATACACAATGCACAGAGAGTTGAAGTGAATTTAACAGAAGCAAAAGATGCCCTGTACTTGCAAAGGGGCGGTATATTTGCGATTCGGGCAGGCTTCCCCATTAAAGTAAAAGTAGGACGCGTGTCCTACCTAGAGAAACTTTGTAGTTATGACTCATTACATGCTCATTACAAGGAAACCTTGTTTCCTGGCAGCTCTTTTAAACAAACCAGTTCTTCGCCTCAAGGGCAAATATTACAGTAATATAATTCTGAATCCCCAAAACAAACTGCCTGCCAGACACTGTTCAAACAAAACACTGCAGGGGCTCCCTGCGTTCGACCCTTTTCCATTATCACCAGAACCCCGACATTCGACATGTGGTCCACTCCTGGAAACTATCCCATCCTTTCCATGACTTTCCGCGCACTCCTGCGACCACACGCTGCTCTTCCTCTCAGTTGACTCAGCACCATCTTTTCCTTCAGTCCGTTTTCAGTGAATAAACTGAACATACAGTACATTTACATTTTTGGCAGCCAAAACGCATTTGCAAGCCAGAAAAGGATTTCCAGTTTTCAACAGGGCTCCAGTCCCCAAACTGTGTGGGGTGGAGTGGGGTGCTCCAACTCCCAACTTGAAGAGGGGGAAAATAACGCCTGTATTTGAGATTCGGTTGAAATACAGGTATTACTGATAATGTAGAAATATAAAAATAGGGCACAAATGAAATGCATAAACTAAACTGAAACCTTTTCGGGGGAGAACTGATGAAAATATGGCAATTATGGAGCTGGGATTTTATTTGGTTCTTTGGTTTACAGCATTTCGACAACCCTGTCCTAAGGGGTGTGGTCCTGTTGCTGACCACATGCTGTGACTGCACAACTCAGCGCAATGATGGGGGCTGCCCCTTGCTAGGTCCAGGTCTGTCATCATTGGAAAGATGGTGGATAATCATCCCTATAGCTGCAGAAGGTAACAAACTCAAATCCCAACTCTCTCTGAAGCTCAGAGCTGGAGACCAAGGCAAGGATCATCCCAACAACAGTGCTGTGTTTCGAGCCCCACCCCCCACCCCGCCCCAAGTGCCTCCAGAGAGCAATGCACAAACTGGGATAACCCCCACCCTCAACAATGCTTGAAAGGGCTGAGTTAGCGTCCTCCCCTGTGCCACGATATTCCCTTCCCTTCCAGATTCTGAAGTTGGGAGATAGGGAGGAAAGCTCAAAGGCTGAAAACACAGGTTTGTCATGGCAAACAGAACTGAAGATAGTGGCTGAGTATTGTTACTTATTGCAAGGGGGGGGGGGGGGGGCCGGGGGGGGGGGGGGGGGGGGAAAACCTTGCAGGAGCGGAGATCCAGATAGGAAAGAGATCCACAATACTTTCCATCCTATGAGAAAAACACAGCTAGTAGAGGAACACAGAGGCCATCCAGCTCTCGAAAAAAAGTCCTGGCTTCTTATCAAAGATTTCTGCTTCAGCTAGAGGAGGCAATACCTTGCCTCTGACCAAACAGTCTTTATTTAGTCAGGCAAAGTTCAAAACAGCCTCCTGAAAAAGCTTCTCAGCAGCATTTGCTGTCAATGCTTTATCTTTCTACCTAGAGGACTATCATGTTTGCCTTTGACACTGGCAGCTCTCCACAGGCAAGCACCTGCCACAGGTTCACTGAATGTGCAGGCAATTAGCACTAAGCATACTGCAACACAACCTTCTGAAAATGAGAGAGGGGAAGGTTTACACCATCTTCCCGTTTTTCTCTTCTGGAAGAAATCTCACTCTTCAGGCTGCAAAAACAAGAACATTCCCATAATGAAAACGGAGCGCTTGCTCTAGGAGACCGAAGATGTCTCCTAGCCTAGGAAAGCCTATTTTGGTTTAACCCAGTTATGAGCTGACAAAGCCAGCTTACACCATCTGTCCTAGATCAGTAATGCTGACCAGGTACACAACCTTTGTTATTCTGCAGCCACATGTTCTTAATAGGCCCTATCCCAAAGGTTAGGCAAGACTAATAGCTATTGGCACTTGTCAGTCTGTCCCAGTAACCTATTAATTGCACGTACAGCTGAAGAGGTGGTTAAGTGACTGGCAAAGGTAGGATACGGAAGTGTAGCATGGAAGGTAACTGCCTGCCTACTGCAAGAGGCCCCTTCTGTATGTCGGTGTGCCACAACGCAGTTATGAACATCGCTTTCCCGCCTGAAAGGTGACCAGAGCCGGGCCTGGGGGCAATGGTGGGGGCCGTGGCAGCAACGCATCCTAGTGTTGCCTATCACCTTCCCTAGTCTGGATTGGCACACCCTGAGCGTAACAACTAGAATGCCCAGAATGAGACAGAGGATTGCGCACACCGACATTCAGACAGCATCCATACAAGCAAAACCCTTATGGACCTGTATGGGATGCTTTTGTGAGCACCCTGAGGCACCTGGTGGGCAACTGTGAGACACAGGAAGCTGGACTAGGTGGGCCTTAGGCCTGATCCAGCGGGGCTCCTCTTATGTACATGACCAAATGAGGGTACGGAATATACTAGCAGCTTTTGGGATTAACACAGCCCCATTTTCTCTCTCAACCACTATCAGATTATAAGTAGATGCCTGAGCACAGATTTCAAGATAAAGTTTGAAGGGCTACAGGAGGAACAGGACTCTTGGAATGAGCAGGAGCAACTCAAAAACCTATTTAATTCATCTGATCAAGAGGCAAACTCACACATGTGCTTCATAGGCCTCATTTGCTCCAGAGATGGGGGAAAAGGGCATCTAGTGATGTATAAAGTCTTCAAATAGGAACAAGTACGTATTCTCTTTTTTCTGCTGCTTTCACTACCGACTTACAGTACTTCTGCATTGCCATCCACAAAAAGGCCAAATGCAAAGTGAGCCCAGCTTGGCTATGCTACCACAGCCAAACTGTCCTCCATGCAAGGAATCGAGTTTTTCATGCCCTTTAGAAGGGAAACTGAGAACTACGTAGATTTGCTTACTACAATCTCTACCACCACTTCTACCATGCTTAATATTTTAAGGCTAAGCAATACTTCTCACGCAGTGATCTGCTAACCAAAAAAACCCCCAGTATCCAAGAATAGAGTGCTAGACTTCCCGTGTTTACTTGACAGATACTGCCCCCTAAATAAATCCTTATCAGAGAATTCTGAAGATTAATCACCCTTAACCAACCTACAAAACGTTTCACTTCCCAGTCAAGTTCGTGTGGCATTGCAGACATGGGCTTCAAATGCACCGTCTGTTACACAAGTTGGACTGATTCTGTCCTTCAAGAAGCACTTTAAAGACTACACAACATACATTTTTGTCTGGCGTAAGGAAAAGTCAGTTGCTTAGACGGAGTGTGTCCAGCTGTGTCAAGTAAGGAGGAAGTGAACACAGACTGCACCCTAGACTGGCTGGCCCATGGGGCTGCCTTAACTAGAAACTACTAAGTTACACTGTCCACTCTAAATACCCCATTTCAAATTTTTACCTTGCTTGTCTGCTATTAACAAGCCCAAACTTGATGCCCGAGACAACAGCAATTAAGGGAATTTTTAATACCACACCCAACGATCTTCAACCAGAGCTTAATTACCTATCTGAGAGAGGCAGGCTACCATCATTCAGCCGGAAAACGTGTGAGAAACAGAATACCACACAAGGTTTTTTAGAGGCTCCTGCAGGAGACAGACAACATGTCACTTGGGACAGTCTATTTGTGTATGCAAGTGTAGTGATTTACAAGGAACACAGACAGCGCTACCAGGGATCCAACCTTACGTAAACTTTCCAGAGAAGATGCATGCGAAGAAAAGCATAGCTTGACTGCCCAGTAAGTACCAAGCTGTACCCATTAGGTACCAGCAATGATTCAAGACCCAGGATAAGTATCTTTTTTAGAGAAAGCGATTTAAATGGAAAACTCTCTACAGCTATCGATTCTGGTTTGTGATTATTAAGACAACAGCACCTAAAGTGACAACCATGTTTCTATGCAAGCTTCCCAAACACTGCCGTAGCCAAGAAGGTTATATATTGACTGGAGGGAACATGACGTCACATTCTTGAAGCCATGGGTATAAACTGAGATCATCGCCGCGAAGGAGGATTGCCACCGCCGAGTCACGAATAAAAATCTCCCTGCCCGTGTGTAAAAATTAATCTCAACCTCTTTAATCATGCCTGCGTGTTCTGCATACGGGTGCACGAATCGCTGTATGAAAAATGGGATTACTTTGCACAGGTAATTAAAATCATTGTGATTCGTTGCTACAGGAAAATATTACTTCATAAAGTATGCAGCCCTTCACAAACTGAAGTAGATATGAAGAAATAAAATTAATAATAATAATAATAATAATAATAAGTTATTATAACTCCATGGTTTACCCCCTTTATTCCTGCTTGTGTAGATTTTAAAAAATAAGTCTGTCAAAACGGTGCAATCCGAGTTTAAATAGACAGCAAGTGGCATTTCATCCGGTATGTTCAGTAATATAATTATGCGGAATTAAACCTTGGAATTGCATATTAACTCATAATTAGGTTACCAATGATGTTTCTACACAATCACACGTTTTTATTTTGGTAAGTTTTTACTTCAGGAGTAAACTATTAAGTCCTAAACATCACGCGCAAACCAATCTGAAATGCTTGGAATCAGCATTGTTTTGAGTATGACGTAGCCGCTAAGCCCGCCCCCTGGCTTCACTTCGTTCCTATTAACTGCATGGGCAGGGCCACCCCCTGGCCGTAGCTCACTCAGCACTTCGTATCTTCTGTCCATTTCTGCTTTTCTAACAGAAGCACAGCTACGAGAAATAAGTGCCCTACTGGATGAGACCAAAAGCCCATGTAGTCCAGCTTCATCTCACAGTGGCCTACCAGATGCCTCAGGGAGCACCAGAGACACCTGCGTCCGGTTGCCACTCCCTGGCACCTGGCATTCTGAGGCACCCAACTTGTAAAACCAGGACACGGCATACCGATCCTGACCTGTAGCCCGCGATGGACTTTGCCTCCAGAAATCTGCCCAATCCCCTTTTAAAGGCACCTAGGTCAGACGCCATCACCGCCTCCTGTGGCAAGGAGTTCCACAGATTAATTTTCCTCCAGGTATAAAAGTGTTTTATCTGTTCTCACGCTCCCAACACTCAATGTGAGGGAATGTCCCCAGGTTCTGGTGTTGTGAATGAGGGAAAAGAACACCCCCCTACCCATACCTTGCATATTTTGTATGTCTCATGCATGTGCCCCCCTCAGGCGCCTTTTTTCTAGACTGAAGAGCCCCAAATGCTTTGCCGCAGCCCAGTCATCATTTTTGCCGCTCTCTTCTGCACCTTTTCCAGCTCCTCTAAGTCCTTTTTGAGATGTGGTGACCAGAACTGTACCCAATGCTCCAGTGCAGCCTTACCATCAATTTGCACAATGGCATGTTAACTTAGTATAACTTGATTCACAGAAGGGTGGGGAGGACCCCAGCACTTGCCCGCACATTCCAAAATAGGCTGACCTACAGGTTCTGTCCTTGGGCAACTACTGTACATTGGTGAGCATGTGCCATGCTCCACTGAGCTAGTCACAAGGGCTTATGAATGCAAAACACCTTATATCCATGCACATCAAAAGAGCAGGGAGAAAAATGTATGCCTTTATTATAGTATGGCAAGTAGGGACCCATCTGAAGGAAACAGGACATTATTCTTTCTAGTATTGTTTGTTTTATGGGGTAAGTTTGCAATTATTTCCTCCATGCCCGGGGCCAAATGAACTTGGCAAGAGAAGTTTCATTTGCCCCTCTCTGGCAACAGAGTACAGTACTTACAAAGCCGCGGTGGGGTCAAACACTTAAGGCTATAAATCACAGCTCAAGTATGAGATGGCACAAACTCGTGAACGCAACAGCCTGGCTTGCCTTGCTGTGGCTTTGCCTCCTGCCTGCAAAATTGTGAAGTGAGCAGCGGTGCAACACTGAAAAGGCAGACGGCAGTGCATCTCATGGTGGGCTTGCCTCTTATCCTCAAGTGCTACAACGCCCACCTGCCAGCGCCATTTATGGGACCCGGGCGCTGGTCTTTGATCCCCTCCTTGTTAAATGACCTACTGTCATAAGTATTAAAATATTTCTATAACCACTTTTTTAAGAAGTTCAAATCCCTTTATGGAGCATAAGTAAAAATTATTCTAGAACTGTTTGCTGCTTTAGCATTTTAATACTACTCCTTGGCAGGCCCATGCAATTCCTTTAGTATGTGCTTTAAAAGAGCTTCTGATGGCACACAGGAAGCTGGCCTGGGAAAGTTACACTGACAAGCCAGTCAGAATTGACAAGACTAACCCAGATGTAATAATGGGCCAGCTCTGCAGAAGACGGCTCTAAGCATTCGGAGCGGGGTGTGTGTATCTCCAAACCTTTCAGCAAGAGAGCCACATCATAGGCTTTACAGTTTTTACAGGCCAAAAAGTCAGATGTATAAATGAATAAACTTTTTTTGGAATAGACATGGTATGATTCAGAACAAAAGAGAAATGTGATAATTACAAAAACAATGCTGTGCTCAAACTGAGAAATGGTATGAGAGTAAAAATGTCAAACATCCGAAAATGCCCTAACAAGAACAAGTTCCCACAGGCCGGATAAAATCTTGTGTTGGGCTGGCTGTGGCTCGTGGGCTGTAGTTTGAAGAGCCTGACGTATAGGTAGTCAGCAACCCAGCATAGAGGCCAGTGATTAAAGGCTCTTTGCAAAAAGAACTTTGGTACAAACCCTACATTTCAAAGGGAGAATTTTACTGCAAAAAACCTAGAATGCTGGAAAATATAGTCAGTCCTCTATAAAAGCTCAAACTGGTCCACAAATTCTTCACTATCCTTTGAGCCGTAGTAATAATAGATACTTACATGTGCCATCTAAATCTTTTCCAAAAGGCAACTCATGGATAAAAAGCCTATCTGAAACTGCTGCTGATTATGAATACTCAGTTCTGTCAGGTTGAATACAGCTACTGATCAGTGGCAGCTAAAATCTGTTTGGAGGAAAGCCCCAAACAAGAATTTGAAGAACCGATGTATATAACAAGAGCAATGTTACCTACTGGTTGGCTACTGGTACCGGGTGCAAGGGAGTGGCAACAGAATGCAAGCATCTTGTTGTCTCATGCCTCCCTGGGGCACCTGGTGGGCCGCTGTGAGATACAGGAAGCTGGACTAGATGGGCCTTTGGCCTGATCCAGCAGGGCTCTTCTTATGTTCTTAATGTTGCTGTGGTACAAAAGCCACCGCAATCCATCCCTAGGCTGCACATGACTCTGCAAGGGACTTCATGACAGACTGCTGGCTTGTTAGAACCCTTTGAATTAACAAAAGCAGCTTTCTAGATTTTGCTTTGGCAATTTTGAATTGCGAAGAAGCTACCACCCCAAGCTGGTAACATCTAAGTCTTGAATTATGCAGACACTGCTTTTGTAACAGCCTTCCTTTCAACCTGAAAGGTAAAGGCATAGCAAGATTTTGCGAACAGGAGTCAGACACACTCAGGCAGCAGGCACAGAACAAAAGTTACAGCATGCTTCAAATAAAGCCAAACTGCTAAAAGAGCACTGGGGATTAAGAAGTGTTTTCAACCATGTAGGGAAGAGTTTTGCACATTGAAATAATTGGTTATTGCTGTTTCAAGGCCACTGGATTTACCATATATAGTGAACACTGATATTCTTGGGCACAGAGGCCAATATAATGATGCAATTTAGCAAATAATATTTTATGTACTAATTTGCAGGATTTTTTTTGTCAAAGCAGCTTTTGCAAGTGACTACGCAAGTCTTGAGTCACTACAAGAACTGCATTTTTTCTGCAGGCTTGGTATGTTGAAAGTAATGTTGAATAAACCATAAAAATCTTTGTGTGCTCAAAATCAAGAATGGCTGCAGACCACAGGATTCAAGAAAGCATGAAATGAGTTCCATGTATGCAAACAAGCACTGGTAGGCTTGTCTTTCCAGAAACACATGACCCAGGAATCACGTGACAACTGATTTGGAAACAAAGGGAAAATAGCTTGTGACGTGGCACAGAAGTCATCCGTTCAAAACAGAAACACAAAACAGAAATCCCACTGGGTGAAGGTTTGGTACCCAAACACATGCATGTATTTTTGCACCACCTCTCATGATTTAAGGCGGTTTGCACAGGCAAGACTAGTCCTAAGTCCCATTTTTCAATGGCGTTTTGTAAGTATTTGTTCCATAAAAAGACTCACAGACCCCTCCATTTCTACAGATGTTTTCCTTCAAAGTGCAGCCATCATCCTGGCATGTTACATGTTATTCATTAAGTGTCTGAAACAACCCAGTGTATTTACAATGATTTATTGTATTCAAGATAGCCTTTTTATTTTCATGTCTTAAAAGCCATAGCTATCAACGGGAAATTAACACCTTTTTAAACAGATCACCCTTGTATGCACAAGTCGTCACTGAATCATCTGAATTAATTTTATTTACTCCAAGAAGCCGAAGAGATATCCGTATGCTACACTTTTCCACATAAAGGCAGGATTGTGTGCAGTTATTCCATTCATGTGCAAATAATGGAGTTTGTTCTAAGGCAGGGGTGGCAAAAATAAAGCTGGGGGCCAGATGTGGCCTGCAGAAGCTCTTTATTTGGCCCTTGATCGCTCCCAGCTCCACCATCAACTCCTCTCAGCTGACACTGCTGAAAATATAACTTGCATGACAATTGGACCATATCTTGAAAATATGCTCAGAATTTGTATATTTTCTGTAATTTGCAACTGAGTTCCTAAGTGAGAAAAGTGCTTATTTCTGGTCATGAACTGCCTAATGACATCACTTCAGGCCACTTAGCAGGCACCATGAATGTTATTCGGTCCTCTGTATGAAATGAGTCTGACACTCCTATCGCAAGGTTTAAATTCTGCAACTTGAGAATCAAAAGCTTTTCTTTTTAGTGGGAAGTTTCTAGCTTTACAGCTGTGAGAATAAGTTCAAAAGAGGATATACCCTACCTGTTGAATTTCAGGTGGCAGAGGGGGACTTGACTACAACTTTAATCAACGAGGTGGTAGGATTTGGTGCCCTCCATATTTACTCTAATAATGCCAGTATTATGCAAAACAAATGTAAACACTTCGCATCACATCTAGCAGAATTCAGCTTTTTGCAACACATTTCAATACACTGTCAATACTGCTGGTAGCCAAATGGCTCGAGGCTTCTGAGTTGTGCATGTGGCCCCTGAAAAGATCAATGGCTTGAGAGCACTGTTCAGTCAGCACCCCTCCACTTTTCATGGCATTACTGAAAGGGCTTCATGCCCTGGGGAAAGGCAAGCAAGGAGCACACAGACCAGCACAACCGACTCAAATTTGGACAGTATAGCAAAATAATTAGTGTGAGGGTTCTAAACCATATGCTACAAATACATAACTGCAAGCTCAGCTCAGTTTTTTAAAGGCACAATATCACCAAGTTATGACTTCCATTTTACAGATGAAGAAACTGAGGTTGTGACTCTTCCAACAGAACTAAACCAATTTTGTGTTTCAGAATTTGGTTTAATGTAAATCTGAAAATATGATCAGTTAAAAGAAACACTCCAAACATACTCGAACACAACTGGAACACAATGCACAACACAACCAGACAAATGCCACTATACGTTCAAACAGGCAACAAAGCTCCAGCCATGAGACTGACCATGTTAAATATTTCAAAACTGGTCATGAGTCCCAGAACTTGAGCAGAATACACTCCCTTTACAAACAAAAGTTTAGAACAAGGACAATTTTAGCAATACCTTGTTGGAAATCAATCCCAAGGTACAATGACAGCGTTCAATCTAGTGACTAGACAGAAGACAGGTTAATGCAATGCAATTAAAGATAAAAGCTTTCAGGGAAAAAATATTAAATATTAGCAAGTCCCATGATGGTCGGTTGCAATAACTGAACCAGTTTCCCAAGTAATGCAATTTAAAAATACTTCACACTTTAACAAAAGACTGCAGCCACTGTGACCTACAAAGTTCAGTCGTAAAGTATGCAGTTACTTCTGAAACTTACCCAAGGTGTGAATAGAAAAGATGTGAAACACTCCAAATCAAAGTACTACAGAAGATTACGGAGCACAGCTACTTACCCACTAGTTCAGGGCAGACATATTAGCCAGCCTGCTCTCCCTCTGACAGCAATCACAAAGATAACCCACCATTGCCCGGCACTCAGTGACAACAAAACCCATAAGCGACAAAGGCACAGCCAACACTCAAAACAGTATGCTGAGGGGCAGGACCTGCTAACTTCGCCAGGCATGCATACTCCCCCCCATGCAAGGCAAGGAGGACAGGCCCAAGTAAGTTGCCCTTCTCTTCCAGAAAGACCACGTGCATTAGTTCCAGTCACATTACACTGTCACAAAGTACATCAAGTAGTCCTTTGCCCACCCTGCTCAATCAAGTACTGAGATACAGAAAGCAAGCAGGAAGCAACAACATGTGGCAGTGGAAGCCAAAGTAGGAGGTCTCATCCTTGCTAAGACTTGCCTCTTGGGGACCACTAGCTTCATGGAGGGGAGAATATGTCCCACTCATGGCATTTTCATGCCCTAGTCGTCATCTTGCCTCACAAATAAAACTCCACCGATCTGCACGGAAAAGGCCAAGAGGTGGCAACCACCAGGTGCTCTGATGTGGGGACCATACCTGGAAACATTTCGCATTCTACGGCTTGACCGACATTCGCAGAGCAGTTTGAAAACTGCTGCTCTCGCCCCGTGTAAACTAGAGGAGGGTCAGTCACCTGCATTTGCAACACCACACAGTGCCACTGCCACAGATGTATATGCCAGCCAATGTCTCTGCTTCCTGGCAGGAATTTCAATGCAAGTGACACAGAAAAGGTGTACTACAGCCACACAAACAGCTCGTTTCATATATTAGTTTCTCCATAAGGCTGCAGCAACAGGTTTCTTCAATGTGCACAAATTTTGAACAATAAAACCCAGCAGGGTGGAAGAAAAACGTCTCACTCAACGTTAGTTATAAAGTTAAGAGCCAAGGCGCCACCACAGATAAGATCCAAACACCCAGTACTGTACATACCAACATAAATTGTGGCTTTGTTTGTGTTACCAGGAGCTTAAAGCCGAGACTAAAAGCCAAGTGACTAGAAGGGCAATAAAAGCACCATACATTTTAAAAGACAGAACTGCCAGCCAAGCAGCATACCAGGACGGTGCGTACTCTGTGATCCCATGAAGCAACTGCAACAATTGCTGTTTGGCACGGAATTCAATACCCCCAAAATATCAGCTCTTTGGCTAGGAAGTGTGCAAGACATGTTTGGCAGTCATGACAGTGGACTGCAAATTGCAGCCAATTGGATTGATTACAGTAGCATTAGGTTACACTTCCACCTGAAAATGGGTGATGTTTTGTGATTTGGGGAATGGGAAACTTTATTTTCCTATTTACCTTCTTAAGCTTCCCTCTACACCCAACAGAAGCAGCACAGGCAAAACAAGCAAAGGTATCAAATTGTATACATTATGACATTTTTAAACCATCATATATACACAGCTCCAAGTATAGTGGCAGAAAAGCAACTAGCAGAAGCGGGCAAGTATCAAATAATATATTTTCTGGACTATTTTCCAGAATACTTCACAATGTTCTAAGTGTACAGAAGCTGGTGAGTTAGTCTTCTGGTTTTTGTTTTCTCTATAGCACAGTTCTATATTCTAATTGCCATATGACAGAACAATATTGTAGAGAGGTTCTGAATGCTATAAAGACGGCAAGGACTTGATTTGTGAGTTAAAGACATGTCAGTGCCCTCGTTTAACAATTCAGAAGAGCAAAACAGTAAAATTGACAGGGCTGCTGGCCGGCTTCAGTTACAGGCCTTGATATTTAGCAAGTGTGATTATTTGCCTCTTCCAGCTCCATGCCATTTACCCTTGCCCAGGTGTCCACAATTTCTGGCTGGCCAAAAGTGCTGCACCTAGCGCACCCTGATCATGGCTTGGAGCAACCCTCTGCTCCCCACCCCAAAGGGGTGGAAGACCTGACAGCTTGAGCCTGCACTGCTCAGCAACGGAGGCCACGACTGCCACTCTTCAGCCGCTGCCGGCCTGTCCTAGGCTTCCACTGGATGTGTTGCTTCTATCAAAATCTCTTTTCTCTTTGATTGAAACCATCTGTCATTTCAGTAAGTTTAACACTTCTACCAGGGCATTCATTTAGGGGAGACCTACAGATGACAGACAACCATTCAGAAGATGGGATTAGAAGACTGGAAAAATCTGTTTGAAGGAAGTATTTTTCCATGTAAGATGCTCAAGCCAGGCACGTGCAAGATGTACAAAGCCAGGCAGTTTCAAAATCTGACAGAACCCTAGACCTTGTAGCTGGCTGCTATCCAATTACATCATTTTTTCCCCCTGGATAATGTTAAGTGGTTCAACTATAAATTACCTTTGAGGATTTACTGCCCAAGCCTACGCATGTGTACCCAGAAGTAATCCCCACTGAGTTCAATGCTATCTACTCTCAGTTAAGTGTGCCTACGACTGCAGCCTTGGGGCCCAACCCTATCCAACTTTCCAGTGCTGATGAAGTCATCCAGTGGGGCGTGCACTGCACCCTGCAGTGGGGAGGCAGTCGTGGAAGCCACTTCGAAGTAAGGGGGCATTTGTTCCCCTAGCTCGGGGCTGAATTGTGTTTGCATCGCTGCTTGAAAGCTGGATAGGACTGGCCTGAAAGGTGAGATACAAGTCTGATTGTTTTAATATGTGGATATATATTCTCAAAGTGCAGATACATGTTCTCACGTTGCATTCTGTCTTTGCATGGTATAAAGTGAAAATCCAATCCCACAGTATTTCCTAGAACCTTCAGTGATGGGATCTTGAATGTGTTTTTGTGAGAGAAGGCACTGCTTCTGGTTTATAATTTTAGAAACATTATTTATGTGATTTTTGCAGCAATTTCCACAGGTAAAAGGGAAGAGGCAAAGAATGCCTATCTCCTAATATTATATGTTCAAGCAGCACTGCTTACTGGAAAATTAAATTTGGATATATGCGGCCCAGAAAACTGCAGTTCAACCATTTTGCTCAGTTCACAAAAATGAATTCTGACTTGTGCTACTCTTTTTACCCAATCCAGAAAATTACACTCCAAGAATGTTGTGGCCAACATCTGAATGGCAGTCAATTTTATAAAGAAATATTCACAGGAGTGAAGTCTGCAAGGAAACAAGTCTGAAAGCAAAGCACTGTTATAATCCAGGCGCACAAAAAAAGCTACAAATGTTACCCAGAAAAGAATGCACCACAAACAGCATTTATTCATTTTGAACGTTTTAGCAAAATGACATAATACCCAAGCTCACTAGGTTTAACTTTTGTTAGCCTAGGTTTAAACATTACACATTTAAATGTCAAAACTTACTAAATTGCCAGCATTCATGCACAACTAGAAAACATCCTTAATTTGTTTAAGCCAGAAATGCACCATCAGTAACATATTAACATTATTCACTACTAAATATTAAAAGCTTGAAATCAAATTTGCCTCAGAAATGTTAACTTCACAGTAGACGTAAACTACAAGTTGGCTCACATGTCGAAAAAAAAATCAAAAAGCAGGATTCATGCTAGTGTTAGTGTACAATTTTGCCCCAGCACTGGATGCCGGGTAACTGTTCACCTAGAACCATGTTTGATAAAAAGCAAAGTGCGTACAGAAATTTACAACATTTTAAGGACAAAAAATGGTCCTATTCATGTGGTCCCAGCAATCAACACAAAGTCTGACAGTATCATGAGCTCCAATGAGCTGTTTATAAATACTTTAGATTACGTACAGTATAATGAAAGAGTTCATTTGAAATCTTCAAAAAATGTTCCTGTTAATCCTCAAAGGGTGCTTGTTATAGCTTAAAATTTCTGTTAAATGCGTGCGTTGAATTACTTGTTATCCAAGCGTAGCAGCTGCTCCTTACCATTTATTGTTAAAGACTTTAACTGGCCATCTTCTTCAACTTCTACTCTCTCTTGTCCATTCTCAACAATTCTGCGGGATAAAAATCCATTTAATAGTCTTTTTGAAGTGTTAGGCATAGTTACGGTAAGTGGCAAAAAGCTATCTTGTCAATACAATGACCACCACCAGATCTGCATCAATTACAAAGCTTCATTTCATACAAAAACGTAAAATACAGTCAAAGCTCTTGCAAAACACAGTCAACGCCATACGTTCCCAGACAAAGGGCCAATCCTATCCAACTTTCCAGCACCGGTGCAGCTGTACTAAGGAGGTGTGTGCTGTGTCCTGCAGTAGGGGGGGCAGTCACGGAGACCTCCTCCAATTCAGGGAGCCCGTGTTCCCTTTTCTCAGGGCTGCACTGCGGTTGCACCTGCACTGGAAAGTTGGGTAGGATTGTGCCCTAAATGATTTTATTCATATAATAACCCATTATGGTTTGACAAGCACCTAACTGCAGAAATAGAGCCAGTTCAAACCTCCCAGCAAAGTAGCCTTACAGTAGCAAACCTATGACGAATGGTGTGTGACTAGCACAAGCACGTAAGCAGTGTATCCTCATCCTCTCTCATTTATTCTGACCAGGAAAATGTTTTCTTTTCTAATCCACTTGGACAAGCAGCATAAAAAGGAACTCATTTCTGTATCTTTAACAAATGCATTAACACTATGAAAAACCTTAACTTCCTGAAGAATGTGAACTTAAATCACTGTACCTCTTCGTAGTAATTTTTCTGCCATTAACTATTTTAGTTGAAGTTGATACAGATTTGAAGTTTCCCATTCCACTGCCACCAAACGACGTGGAGGAGAATGAAGTAAGGCCTCCATGTCCCAAAGAGCCAAACGAAGTAAAACCTGGTAAGGAAACAGAAGCAGTGGAATGTACTTAAGTCAAGGCCGGAGGCACCGCATTAATCCAGAAAATGCCAACACCCACTGCCCATCAGGTGCCCAAGGTGGCTTGCAAAGAAGTTCATACAATTAAACTGAAATTATAGACTAAAAATTGAACACAGAGTAATAAAACGAGAAGTACGAGGGACGAGCCAGTGACAGGTGGAAGGAGATTGGTTAATTGATACATGGGGCTACCTCTGATCAGGATCAGAAACTTCAACTGGTACAAAACGTTGCCCTCAGATTAATGCTTGTGGCAACTCAGCAGAAGATGCTGCACACCCGCCTCTCCACTCAATGCCAGGCCCAATTACAGGTCCAAGTTTTTTTCAAAGTTTTATACAACTGGAGATCTGGCATGTTTACAATCTGGTATGTACGTTACTCTCACATCAACAGGCCAGACAGTGGTACAAACTGTTGCAAGTTTTAAAATCTGTTCTAAATTGATTAATTAAGATTTAATTACTTTGTAAACTTAAGGCCCAAAATGTAGGAAAAAAACCCAGAGAGACTTTAAAAACCTTACAGGTCATGGTATTACATTCAGAGGGAAAGACAGGAGGCAAATCATTCAAATAAAATAAACATTACAAACTACTTAGAATGTATTCAGTGGGATGTTAAACATAAATTTTTTAATTACTACACTGAATTCTCACTGTCTTTCTCAAATACGCATCCTACCTGTATCAAATGAAGAAAAGCCACTCCCAAAGGCAGGGAATCCACCAAAGGCAGAGAAAAAGGATCCACCACCTCTATTTCTGTTTCCACGCGGTCCTCGTCTATTACCGAAAAAGTCATCAAAAGGATCTTCTGCAAATAAAGTTAGGTTTTTGAAGTCAGTAAGAGAGTTCCCATATCAAATTCACACATTCTAAACACTAGACAATTAAAAGTCAATTTAAAAGCCTTCAATTTCCTTTTCTAACAATAACAGTAATGTATTAGTGTAGTATAGAAAGGATGTAGTGGCGCTGCCGGTTAAACCACTGCTGCTGAGCTTGTTTACCAGAAGGTTGGCAGTTCAAGACCACGCGACGGAGTGAGCTCCCGTCACTTGGGCCAGCTCCTGCCAACCTAGCAGTTCAAAAGCACCTAAAAATGCGAGTAGATAAATAGGTACCACTTTGGTGGGAAGGTAACAGCATTCTGTGTGCCTTGGCATGTAGTTATGCCGGTCACATGACCACGGAAACTTGTCCTTGGACAAACGCCAGCTCTTCAGCTTAGAAACGGAGATTACCAGTACCCCCTACAGTTGGTCACGACAACCATTCGGTCAGGGGAAACCTTTACTTAATAGTGCACAATGGCAGCCCCAAGAGTAGCGAAAACCTCTGCACATTTTCCAAAACAGCTCACTCCTTGCAACTCAAATACTTTCCTGCTTCCTAAAACAATCAATTAAGAAAAGGGTAGTGTCTGCCTGCCTGAGGAGGAGGAGTTCCTCCTCAGGAACAGGAACAAGGAAGGACTGGCCCTGCTGTGAGGCACCGGAAAACTGCATTGCACTTGGGTGAAAATCAACATCTTGCCAAACTGAGTCACATCTCCCCCCCCCAAAAAAAAAATACCAGTAAGTAAATTGAGTTTTACTTTATCTCAATTAACAACGGCTTTTCTTTGATATTTGTATCAGAGGATGCTGCGTATACACAACAATGAGCAGGAACGGGTTTCAACCCATTTCTGTGTTGGGACAGGGCTGTGCAATAGGAACCACACCCCCATTGAATCCCACAAAATAAACGAATCAGGATAAAGAAATTCCAATGAATTCCCCTTCCCCATTATCTGTTTTGAGGAAATGCACATTTCAAGGATTTTCTGTAAAAGACGGACATGCATGCGAATAAGGATCAAAATGACAGTGAGTTGCAGTAGTTATTCCATCCTTCTCAACTGCCATTATAATAGGACTATATGCCAAGACTACTAGCAAGTCAAGTTACGCTGCCCATGCAAAGATCAGGAATACCTGCGCTATTTTTAAGTTTACTGCCCCCACCCCCCTCCCGATCTCAAGAGAATAAGGAAAGATCTCCACAGTCCAATACTTCCCAGCAACAGTGGCATCTAATCAGGCAAACAAACTGCATCGTCATGCAAAGAACATACTGGAAGAACCTCCTCTAATAAGGAGGTCTTTGTTTTGTTGGGCCTGGGTCTGGGCATACACATATAATCTCTTGGTATTTCTGCTGCCCAGTTGTAAAAAAAAATCTAAGAAACCCATTTATTAACACCTAACTAAAATACATACTTTTTATACAACTAGCTCATCTTTAGTAAGAACCAACGCTTTTAACATAGTTTTAATATATCGCAAATTAAACCCAAGGCTTACAAGTAAAAGATATGTTCTAACCCTCAAGAATACTTTGCTCTTTAGCCTGACACGTTATCAGGTAAACCACAAATGTAACAGTCCAATTTATTCCACTTAGCTGCGAGATTGATTCAGAAGCAAACTAGGAGGGTCAGTTGTGTACAGATGAGCTAGATAACATTACTACTCACTATTATGAATCTATATATAGCCAATTTGTTTAAAGCTACCTGGAAGTTTAATTTATCAAAACACAAGTCAAATTGCATTTCAAGGATACCGAAAGTAGCATGGAAGGGAGCAGAGTCACCTTTAACAATAGAAACCAAGTTTTCAGTTCCATAGGGATCCCCAAATTACCTTCTGATCCCACTGTTCAACATCACTGAGCGCTGGAAAGATTTGCCATTGCCTGTTTTTCTACATTATCCCATGCATTTCTATCATAGTCATTTTTTCTATCCTTCACAAGGTTAAATGCATCCTCATTTTCCAATTCACTGACTTCCTCGGCTTACCTACGTAATACCTAATGTGGCAATAAAACTTCCATAACGCCGACTCCTTTAGTGCTGATTTACTAATAATAATAATGCATGTATTTATATACCGCCTTTCTTAAGATCACTAGATTTCTCTAGTGACTGTAACTCAAGGCGGTTTACATGGGCAGACTTTATTCATAAACCCAAAGGTTTTTACAATTTACAGAATGTTCTATCTTTCAAGAACTACACACATTCAGATCTTCCTTTCTGGATTTAGCCTTCTTTCTTTAGCCACCCGTCTGTCTTCTGCTGGCTGATGCTTCCCTGCTCTCACCAGAGACGCAGCTGACTCTCAGCACACTCCTCCTCCCACGAGGCAGCTGGAGCTCAGCTTCTAATCAGCCGCAGTTGCAAGGTCTGCCGCTCACAGAGACTTCCGGCAGTCCCAAGCTCATGACCTTGAGATCTTCAGCTGTATCTTCGGGCAAATGGAGGCATTAACCCTCTCGGTTAAATCTTCTGCCCATACTACCATGCTCTTCATCCTGGGTTTATTGATAGCCACCGTAGCCAGTGGGGGCAGAGCATTCTGTGTAGGGCAGGGCCAGGCCAATCAGCTCCCATTTCTTCCAATGGTGGTGGTGCTGTTTCACATAGTGCTTGATTTTCAAGGAACAATCCCACAGCATTAACTAAAACAGCAGTTCCCAAACTATGGGTGCATGGTCCACCAGTGGGTCTCTACCCAATTTTTGCTGGTCTATGAAACTGACAGATTATGTGAATCAAGGGTTAAACAACTTTCTACTTGGTGGGAACATAGCTGCCCAATCATCATTATAGTCTCAGAGGCTTGAGTGGCTGGTAGAGTGACTTTTTTTTTTTTAAAGGTAGGTCTCGCGCTAAAATGTTTGGGATCCACCGAACTAAAGTATTACTGTATAACCATTATTTTATAGAAATTAGAAGAGAGATGACACTCCTATTATGAAAATCTAGGAGGACTTTTACTTGTTTGTTGTTAATTTTACCTTTGCCTGGTTGTAGCCTAGAGAACAGGGTTGCTCAAGTTACATAGGTCAACAAGCACCAATGTCAAGCCTCCTCAATAACCAATGCGACTCTGATTTCTCTACGTATTAATATGAGCCAAGTACTTATTGAAAACCCTAACATGGGGTTTTGAACACAACGAAAGATCAAAAGGAAAAATAAAAAGTTAATCCAGAGATGTAGTCAGCAATTTATCTCCTATCCTATTCTCTATAAATTGTTCTTCTACAAATACAGGAGACAGAAATTAGTTGACCGTTTTCCCCTAGTACAAGAGGGATGCATGAAAATGCCTCTAGACTTTGAATTGGACAATTATCCATTTATGAGCATATTATGCTATTATCTTAGGGCAAGATGTTGGATAAACAATTTATTGTAGCCAGTGAATAGATTCACTGAACCAAGGATTTTGATAGCTCACTGAACACTAGATCAGCTGGCACCAGTGAAATCTTTTACCATCATATCCCCCACTGTTTGATCTCACTTAGCACACGTCAACTTTAATCCAACTTGCTTCAATCACATAGTAATATTTTTAAGAGGTTCAACTTCAGTTTTTGTTGCGCAATACAGAAACTGGGCCAAAACAGACAATAAGGGGGATAATAAAGCAGATACACAAATAATGCTTTGTATTTTAAACAGTTCAAAAGAACAACAATATTGCAGTTTGGAGAATGAATGTGACAGCGGGCATCTGTGCAGCTTAGTCACAGGTGGAAACAAGAAACGCTGGAGCTCCAATAGCAAAGCAACAAGTATTAACTGCCAGCTATGAAGCAACTAAAGAAATAGTCCGGTCAATTTAGGGCCGAAAACCACCCAACCTGCAAACACCTCTAACAAAAAGTCTGACAACTGTTTCTGACAGTACTCGGGGTACATAATGACAGAACAAAAATCAGACACAGTCATCCCACCGGAAGTGGGTTGTCTCCAAGAGGGATCCGCAAGCCATGAAAGTGGGCCACAATCAGGCACCCATGTTATTTCGAACCCTCCAAGAACCCTAACAGCAGTTCCGTCAACTGTTCCAGTCAGTACTAGGTGTGCAGAGCGACAGGGGAAGGATCCGACAAAATCAGACGACCAGAAGGGGGTCAGTTCCAGGAGGTCAGCCGCAAGCCATGAAAACCAGCCAAAATCACGCACCTGTGTCCTAACCCTCAAAGAACTCTAACAGGTCTGTCAACTGTAAGAACAGTTGTCAGCTGTTGTCAGGTGTAAGAGCCGTTGTCGACAGCTGATAAGGGTGCCCCTTTTTCATGGCTTGCGGCTGCCATCTTGGAAATGACCCCCTTCTGGTGGTCTGATTTTGCTGGATTTTTCCCGTCACTCTGTACACCTAGTACTGACAGGAACAGTTGACGGAACTCCTGTTGGAGCTCTTTGGGGTTCAAAATAACACGGGTGCATGGTTGTGGCCCATTTTCATGGCTGGCGGCTGCCCTCCTGGAACTGACCCCCTGTCAGAAACAGTTGTCAGACCTTTTGTTAGACATGGTTGCACGTCTGATCACAGATTGACCGGACTAAAAACAGCAAATCCAAAACTGAGAGGTCATTCTTTTGCTACAGGGATGCAAACTTTGCAACAAAAACCAGGTAGCAGGAATTCTGCTAATCTGTAACACATTCAACAAGACGATGAAGATTATATAGCCCCTGGTTCAAGCAGAAAAACATTCAGCCAACATCTGGAAAAGAGCTATAAATAAATTAAATGCCTCAATTTATGCCGATTTTATAAATTATAAATGCCTCAGCACATCGTATACCTTCTGGCTGTTTGAGTAGTGGAAAATTTCTGTTTCATTAATTTGCTTACTTTGTTCTATTGAATATCTGAACATGTAGTTGACAATTCTTACTTTCCAGAGTGAAAAAAGCAACGACACTCTAATTCAAAGGGGCATTCTTCAGAGACAGTCATTGTTCTCGATTGCTTTGGAATGGCTTGTAGCCTACCTCAGCCTCGCTCTTCTTACCCCTTTCTCCAAGCAACCTGGGGGCATTTTCAACCATCACCAATATAATGTACAGTACCCCCCATACATAAAACAAGTACCTATGTTCTGCTAGTTAATTTCAGTAACATCATTCCCAAAACTAGTAATAGCCTGAAATCTGAGTCTCTAAATAAAACAGGGGCTAGAATACTCTCTGCACTCTATATCAAGTTAGCACCTTCCAGAAAACTAAAGATACATTTTAGATTTAAATAATTTATTAGTTTCAAGATTTTTCTTTAGTAGAATTCCTCGAACTCTGATTCTATATGTATTTCTTCATCCAGCAACTCCCAAGATAAATAGCTAGACTCTTCTGACACTAAGCTGGATTCAAAACTCCCCTCCTCCTCTATGGTTTCTTCTGTGATTCCTTCAGATTCTTCCCCCATGAGCAGCTCCTCCAGTTCAACTAGTCCAGCATATTCTTCAAGCACCTCTGCAGAGTCTTCATTACATTCTTCACAGAGCTCTTCCTGTAACACGTCTTCCACCTCCTCTGCCACTTCTACTGACTCACTACTACACTCTTCCACTACCTCTTCTACAGACCTTTCTTCTGATCCTTCATTAGACTCCTCTGACAGGCAACAGAAAGTCACTGAGTAGGTATCTAAGAAAAGTATCAATTGTACTCAAGTCAATTCATAAAGTAATTTGTTACTGAACAATGTAAGCCATCTTGAGTTGTGCGGACCTGGCCACAGTGACCCATGCCCTAGTGACATCTAGATTAGATTATTGCAATGCACTCTACGTGGGGCTGCCTTTGAAGACGGTCCGGAGATTGCAACTAGTACAGAACGCGGCGGCTTGGGTGGTTGTTGGGGCACGTCGGTTTGACTCTGTCGAGCCGCTGCTTCGGCAACTGCACTGGCTGCCGGTTCTGTTCCGGGCCCAATTCAAGGTGCTAGTTTTGACTTTTAAAGCCCTTTACGGCTCGGGTCTGGGGTATTTGAGGGACCGCCTCCTTCCATACAATCCAACCCGTACTCTTAGATCATCTGGGGGGGCCCTTTTGACTGTGCCACCACCAGGAGAAGTGAGAGGGGTGGCGGCCAGGAAGAGGGCCTTCTCGGTGGTGGCCCCCCAACTCTGGAACACCCTCCCCTTAGAACTGAGAACTGCTCCCTCTTTGTTTACATTTCGGCGGGGGCTGAAGACCTTTTTATTCCAAAAAGCTTTTAACTGTTGACAGGCTGGCTGGCTTGTGTACTTTTATAGTTGATTTTATGATCCACTGGGCGTGTTTTTTAAATTGTATCTGTTTTAATTTTGTTGATTGTATTGTTTTTAACATTGTTTTTATCTGCTTTTTAATGTTAATTTTATATTGTATCTTTTTTATATTGTAATGCCGCCTTGAGTGCCTCCGGGCAAAAAGGCGGGGTAAAAATCAAATTAATAATAATACTTTTGAACTGATCTATGAGTTAAATCCAATTTGATCGCATGAGCAGAAATGTATAACTTTGGGGAAAAAAGACATTTCAGTACCAAGATTTATTAGAAAACATTGTTCCTCTGAGGAATTACAGGAAATGGCATGGCTACATAACATAATGTACTAAGCTTGAATTTTTCAGTGTGCGCGATTTTTTGGTGGATGTCATTTAGCGTATCAGTTTGAGATCCTGACTTCAAATTGTCTCCTGTTGCTTGCCAGTGAAGATGTCGGTCACCTTCCTCTCTCTGTTCTGCAGAAGGACCTCTAGAGACCTACCTAAACATGGCTTGCTGACAATTCAATTCAAGTGGCTTTCTTCACTTGTTATTATATGTCAGTCTCTCAAACAAAAGCTCAAGTAGGCATTAAGAGTGCACTCCATTGGTTACCATGTGAATTACTTTGCCAGTCACTCCCAAACACAGTAATAAGCCACGACACCAACAGGGAAGTGGGGGTTCCCAAATTATGAGCTGTGCTCCCCAGGAAACCACTGAAAGCAGCCAGGGGAAACAGAATCACCCCTTGAAGGCCCCTTTCTGCAAAGCCAGCACTCACAAAGGAAGAGCCCGTGTCCGTGGCATTCTCTCTTCTTCGTGGCTCACTGGCACTGCCTGAGCCCAGCTGGAACTTCTGCCCCTGTTATTTTGCTTTCATCTTATTGGTGTGGGGCAGCATCCTTTCAATGGTGAATTGCAGCAAAGCAGGTGGGGGGGAGGGGGAGAAAAGAGACTGACACTCTGAATGGCTTCCCTAAGCCATCTTTCAGGAGGCAAGAGCAAAGTGCTTCCTTTCCCTGCCACAGGCATCAGGTTTTTCTGCTTCGTAAAGACAGGACCATTCAAGCAAAACTTTGCTTCTGTGCCCACCACTGGCTGCCAAGTCTGTTGCTGTTGTGAGGGAGATGCAAACATTTCCTTTTTGAAAAACCTGAAGCAAGAAAAAATAGGGAGGGAGCAGCAGGGCAGAAGAGCATCAAATGGCCAAACAGGGCACTGCTTGCTTGCATGCATTTGACTCAGAGTGCCACTGAGCTGAGGCTACGAGTGCCAGGAGCTGGGTGTTCATCCATGCATACCCAATGCTAGAGCTGCTTTTTAAACCTGCCCTTTAATGTGAATACAACTGACCAGTGGCAGGGAGGCTCTGATCAGCAGCAGACACAGGGCTAGTTAGCACTTGCATGTGCTTTCTGCACACAACACTTCCTCTCATCCCTTTGCAACAAAACCCTGACACATTGTTATTGCGCTCTCTCGCAAAAGCCTGAGGACTTTGTCAACCAGATACCCCCAGGAAGGAAATTCCATGACCTATTTAGCACTTGGAGCCCGGCGCTTGATGCCTTGGGGTAGCATTCTAGCAAAGCACGCAAATGTGCTAGCTCCCTTCATCTCAATTATTTTCAAGAAGAAAACTGGAAGTGCTTCCAAGGCGGGGCTTCCCCTACCTCCAACAACGTAACGTCTTGGGGGACCGATGCAAACAGTGAGTAGGTCGATGGACATGCAGGTCAAAAATGTTTGGGAACTACCGACAGAGGAATAGCTTTCAGTTGATAAAGTCTGTTACATGGAGGAGCAATGCATTAAACCCTCCTTGTCTCTATTGTAGTGGCAAGGAGGTGACACCTTCCTGCCTCGACAGGTATGTAGTACAGAGGAAGACACTATAACTGGCCCACGGACGTGTTCATCATTGCTAAAGGCAGCCTCCAGAAACAAAGGGATCAGGGTGTGCTCCCCATTGTGTGCGTCAGAGGTAAAGAATATCGGAACTAACAGTCCCAAGAGCTTCTGGCGCATGTGTTAAGGCCGGATAAGATATTGCAGAGACATCAGAAAATTAGTCAGTGAAGCCAGATGCACCTTGCAGGCCTGTTTCCCATACTTTCAGTCTTCACAGAATAGTCTTCCCAAGCATGGTTGCCGATTAGATTATGTTAATTCAGTTTGCACTTGATGTACAGTGTCACAATATTTAGGGAGCAAAACATGTTTCGTTATTCAGAATCCAATGTCCTAGCCAAATCACATCAAGTTTAACAACTTCCAAACCAGTTTTGAGGCTTGTTTTTCAAGTTTTCAAAATGTATATCAAAGATTACAGTAAATTTTAGGGGGGAGGGAAACCACTTCAGCATTACGTACTGAGACTTTCACAGCAGGAATGTCCAATAACCAAATTAAAAATGTCCAGGCTTGAAGGCCGTGGTCCAACAGGATACCTTTTGCTTCTTGTTTCGCCCCCGTCTATGGAGGGTGTTCTCAAAGGCTCCATGATCCAAAGATCACCACTATTCCATTTCCCTTCCCACTTCAGTATTTGTTTACACAGACTACACAGACTGCAAACCTCCTATTAAACAGATTTACAGGAACCCAGAGATATCAAAGCAATAAAACAAGATTTCAAGCATACTCTTGAAATACCAATAGCAAAAGCATGACAAAAGCTGAAACAGAAACTGTATAAAATGTGACCAGGATTATCCTCACAGCTCTACCAGTATCTCTACAGATAAAGACTGGAAATGCACCTTACATTATAAAATGAATTCAAGCATATTAAATATCAATATACCAAATTTAGTGAATACTCACCAAAGAAGTCAAATGAAAATGGGTCCCTTCCACCAAAACACTCCCTGAAGACATCCTCTGGGTTCCGGAATGTAAAGCCATATTCAAATGGGCTGTCAACATGAACTCCACCTGCAAAAGGAAACACTCTTATCACAACACTGGTCAGTTTTTCAGATTAACATTTCGATTCCATCTGTAATGTTTTCACTAAGAACTTATTACGAAGAACCTTTCAAAACTGTCAGTATCTGTTATTTTACTGCAAAGCTGTAAATGACAAGATTCATATAAAAACAATTTTTTTTAGTATTTTAGTTTCCAAGTTCTTTACAATTCTTTAAATGCCTTATTGAAAGGCTCAAAGGCCTTAATGAATGTTTCATTTTCACTCTTTCCAATATCTCAGGCTCCATAAATATTAAACAAATGTTTGGATTTTTGTTCTTACAATCAAGTTAAAGTGAAAGTTATTTGTTTTGTTCAACAAACTACTAGTGCTTATTTGTACCAATGTAGAAATATATTTACTTGGAAATCATGATCAGAAAGAATTGTGTTAAATTCTAACATACCTCCATTTAAGCCTTCTTTGCCATATTTGTCATAGATGTCACGTTTTTTAGCTAAAAAAAAAAGGAAATGGTTACCACACAAACCCCTTTGATATTACCACAGTTGTGACATCTGCCAATTTATAATAAGATACTTTAATACAGGGGTGTCAAAACATGTTTCATATAGCAGGCCAAATAGCATTTATAATGCCAGTTGAGGGCCAGAAGTGATGTCATTAGGGAGGAAGTTATGTCATTAGAAGCAGCTTATGACCAGAAATAAACTCTCACTTAGAAAAACTCAGCCTCATTTAACTATTTTTCTCATCTCCCTACTACAATACCCTCACCTCCTCCAGTTCCATAATCAAATGCAATTACACACACACACACACAAAAGTTCTTCTGCAAGAAGTACTGGATGCCTGTTGAAAACTACCAAAAGGACATCACCTTTAGAAATAAAACCTGTATTTTCTACACAACAGAATTCTACAGAAGGAACAGGAAAGCCTGCAATAAGAGTAGCTCATGAAAAGTGACCAAGGAACACCCCAGCAACAGAAGCTGGCGTGCTGGGTTCACTCAAGTGGGAGAGAATAGAAGGAATGCTGGCTGAGAAAAAGCTGCAAGAGGAAAACGTTCACAAGCTATTGTTGCTTAGAGACTGATGGCACAAACTAGGCTGGAGGTGGCTCATAACTCCTGATTACACGTCCACCTGTCAGCAACTTCAGACTCCAATACTTGACAGTCTAATACTGCCAGGGTTAGCACGCATTTTGTGAAGTACGGCAATTTCCAAAGTCAAAGAAATTACAGGTCCCTGTTATAGGTTTTTCTCCTCAAGAGTAACTGGCAATATGATGCACTTAACCTCTTAATACTCACTATCTGACAGAACCTCATATGCTTCAGCTACTTGTTTGAATTGCCTCTCAGCTTCTTCTTTGTTGTCTGGATTTTTATCAGGATGCCACTTTAATGCCAATTTACGGTACCTTAAATGAAAAATAAATCATCTATCTCAAGAAGAGTTACTTGTATTGCATTTAACCACAAACTAAAGTTAAGCTCAGTATACCAGATTGATTCAAGATCAACTTCTTTTGTATGCAATAAGGCCAATTACAGCCCAATCCTGAACTGCCCAGCTCTCACAGGAGCAGAAGTACCAAAATAGCAACCGCTGCATCCCACGTGAGCAAGGCAGCAGCTGAAGCTCCCATGAGAGAAGGGGACATTCATCCCCTTCCTCCAGGGAAAGCGACACCACTTGCAACAGGGCTCCTCGGCTCACTGTCAGCTGTTTTGCCAGTGGTGAATCAGGCAGCCCAGTGTCTCAGGCCACCATTGGGATAAGATCCAGCAGTGGAAGCCACCTCCTCATGGGGCCGCCCGTCCCATCCCCGCCCGGTCCCTCCCCCGCCTCTCACCCCAAATGGGCTTACCAGGGGCTGGCACTGCTGGAGTGTCCTGGACAGCTGTTCTGTCTGCCCGCATTGGGACCTGGTGATAACTGAGTGGCAGCCAAGTGCAGGCAGCACATTGCTGCAGATGCACTGTACGGCACAACTGCAACATTTTCACTGGCAGTACACAAGTACCGCTGGTGATTCGGGCTTTCTGGGACATTAGGCAATTGTACTACAATCCTTGATTGTAATTGCAATGTAATAAATTTGTAAAAAAACTAATGTAATAAATTTGGGTCTAAAATACGCACCCAAATATGCCTACAGAAACCAGTTTCAATTGCATTTACAGAGAAACACCATCATGCACGTCTCTCTGTCCCAGGATTCCCTGGTTCAGCCTGAATTCTGTCACCAAGTACTAGATAGACAACTGTACAGGGGGGTGGGAGGGCTGCTCTTATGAATGACGATCAGCCAGCCCCCAAGTCCATCTGCAGCTCCTTCTGCTCCCTCTTGCTGGAGGGGTGTGGACTTCTCACCAATTGTCAGAGGCCAGAAGGTGCTCTACCCATGTCCCAACATATCTCAAATTACACTTTACCTTTATGCAGATTTTAAATATAATGCTTTATTAGCTAATCTTGACTGAACACCAGGGCATAAACGTAATAAAAATACAAAAACATAGTAACTGTAGCAGGAGATAGAGAGGTATCAGCGTAAAAATTCACAAGATTAATACTTACGCTTTTTTGATGTCATCCTGTGAGGCATGCCTATGGACTCCGAGAATTTCATAATAATCCACCATGTTTTATATCACTTTGATAAAAGAGTCCTGCAAAAAAACAAAAGGGCTGTTTTGAATACTTTCTACTGAAAACATGTGCTGTGAGCTAGAAAGTAGCCGTAGTTGTAGGTTACTTCAGATTTAAACAAAAATACATGCAGACACAAGACTAAATTGAACATCAAGCTGTTTTCCAAAACACCTGAAAATTTTCACTTGATGTTTCCCAAGTCCTTCTCATTTTTAAAAACCTATTTTCAAATGGCTTCCAAAACTGTTAAATTTAGAAAAAGTTTATCAGTTTGACTAATATAAAACACTCAATGGTAGGTTAAGCAAAATACTGGACGTGCACTATAAATTAAGAGTGAAAACAGAGACTCCAAGTTGGCTAAGGAGGGAAACAATCCCACTTTAATATGCTACCAATCTGATAAGTGACAAAGTTAAAAGACACAGTAGTTCAGTGTATCTAGCAAACGGGCTGAAAATATGACCCAGTATCTTGCAGTGAACTACATTCCAGGAATTGAACCTCAATGTCCAAATCAGATTACTAGTGTGCTTTGCAAATACAGTGGAAGGCGGTTTCATATCATTATTAAACTCCAGCTCTCACTAGATACAGAGAACATAGACGTTTGATACGTGTTCTTTTTCAAACTTTTATCTTCTTAGAGGTGAAAGGAAAATTGAAAGCAGACACAAAGGCCGCACTAAACACTGCACGCCGATAAGGCCATTGGTATTAGTGTCATCTCATTCAGGGATCCAGTGACAGCCTCCTGGTCAGGGATGGCTGTATAATAAATGCACCTGCAAACCTAGGTTTGCCATCCTGAAAATATGCACATGTATTTTAAATTTTAATTTTAATTATCTCAATTACTGTTTTTAGCTATTGTTTTTAATTGTCAAATATTGTGTTTTTATATTTTAAATGCCGTAAGCCACCTTGGGTGCCTTCAGGCAGAAAGGCGGGGTACAAATTAAATAAATAAATAATATAAAACATGCTGAAAATATGTATATGTATGAGGTGGCCTCCAGCCTACATGCTTTACTGACATTGGTAAATCTAGACCTTCGTAGTCATTCTAATCATCCTTTCTAGATAGTCTTAAAATTGTACCAAACAACACGTTACTTCTTTATAGGAATAATTTTAGCATCGTATCAGGAAATATTGGAAAATGCAGAGTCAGAAAAAATCCATCAAGGAAATGGACAAAAAGCCATGGCCCAATTTATTCAGTGACTAACTTGCTATACCAAATGACAAATAGTCACAGTCTCCATGAATGGCCACTTCAAGGAAGCATAATGGATTTCAGGACCAAAAAAAAAATTAAATAGTCTGGGTATCCTGCACTTCATAAAGTTTCCTAAAAAATGTCCCATAATTAATACACTAAATCTTTAAAAAAAATAATTTGGGAATATATTTATATGCAAAAGTATAGGCGTGAAAAAACACCCTAGAACAGAAAGAAAGCTGTTTCTTGTAAGCATGTTAAGTCTGGGCAATCAAGGAAATTCTTGCTAATTGCTTCATTGCATGTTAACATTGTGAGTGCTTTCAGTAAGTCATCCATACTGCATTTCAAAAACAGATTTAGTCATTCTTGACATTTCAGTTTCAGGTTGTCCTCTAGTACACAACTGTAAATTAAAAACCATTCAGTGGTCAATATAATGAAAACTGAAGTTGCACAAACTTTTACCAAGTGACTCCTAGCTAAACCTGTACCATACTCCCCTCTTCTTCATATTATTTAATATATGGATCTACAAAAATGAAATGTATCCAGATTCCATCCTCAAAATAGGGAAAATTAACTTTAAGGGCATGTGGCAAGGATGGAGCCGCATAAAGCCATGAAAGAAGATAGGCAAATGGAAGACAAGGGGAACTGGACAGGATCAAGGGACATCTGGAACAAAGCATTTAATGCAGGCACACAATTATCTTGGGACAATGAAGCAGTGACAGCAGAACACAGCAGCACTGACTAAAAGTGTCTCAATCTGTAGTTTTAACTTAGGTTTTCCCAATGTCAGAAATCCCTCATTATGTCTATAAAGCCTGAGGATGAAGGAAATGAAGGCAGCAAAGGTTGGGGGGAAGAGGAGCAACAGTGCATGAAGCTAGCCAATATAGTTTCAATATACACTAAAACAAATTAAGACTCTCTGCAGTGAACTAAACACGACTAGAAGTGCTGTTGCCTGAGCTGCTGCAGAACCACCAACAAATTGCAATCATTAACCACCCCAAGTCAAGTTCCCACATTTTCAAGATGATGCCAATCATCTGCCATAGATCTGCCATAGATCTCTCCAATATCTGCCATAGATACTTTCAAAAGGCATCAACAAGTTTAAATACAGTACACACCAAGCGAACTTAAAAGACCTTGGAAATGGTAATATGCTTGTTGGTTGTGACAGTTTAACAGTTATTCTATCCTAGAATATGGAATTTTCAGTTTAGCAGAACATCCATTAATTAGCGGAACTTCATTCATTATCAGCACAGACTTCTAATACAAATCTTGGTGCTCGACCTCAAATGAAATTATGAATAATAGAGTAAATGAAGTCTGTCAAGCTCAGACAGTTATGCATTGCACCTCTAAAAAGGATTTCTAGTCCTCAATGCAATAGAAAAACCCAAAATAAAACCCCAACTCCCCCCCAAAGCCACTACCTTTAAGGAAACATATCCCTCAACAAGCAGAGTTGCCGTTTTAATCAGAGTAATCGTTTTAATCAGCAGGATCCCAAATGCCCTGGGACCTGGCATATTAAGGCGACAACCCCCCCTGATTCTGCCTAAAAGCATACTGACTTTCTGGCTAAGCAGGAAACAAAAGAAGCATTTGGCAATCTTATCTTTTTATTGATTGCATACTAATACGTACATATCTGATGCTTGTACAGCGCTTAAAAACTGCAAAGAGCTTCACATCTGTCCTCTTTATTTAATCCTAATGACACCCCCGTAAGGCAGCAGTTTCTAATCTTTTTAGCATCGTGATGCCCTTAAAAAAAAAGTTTCACTCTGCCAGCCATTCAAGCCTCTGAGGCTAGAATGGTGATTGGGCAGCACTTAACCCGCCTCCCCATGTAGCAGGTTGTTTAATCCTTGATGTAGAGAGCCTAATCTACTTTGCTAATTTTACGACCCTCTAAAAATTGGATCATAACCAACTAGTGGGCCACAAACCCACTGTTTGGGAACTGCTGCTGTAAGGTGTTATCTCCATACTATACGGAAGCTGGAGAGCCAAGACTGAGAGGAAGTTACTTGTGTCAGATTAAATGAATGAGTTCATGGCAGAAGCAGGAATCAAATCAAGGAAGTCCCTAGCTCAGCCACTACACCACACCAACTCCATATACAACTACAATCAATTAATCAATCAGCAGGTACTTATATACTGCTTTTCAACATAAAAGTTCACAAAGCAGTTTACAGGCAAATAGTAATAATAAAGTTAAATGGCTCCCTGTCCCAAAAGGGCTCACAATCTAAAAAAAATGCAGAACACCACCAGCAACAGCCACTGGAAAAGACACTGTGAAGAGGGCTGATTACTCTCCCCGTGCTAAATATAAGAGGAACACCACTTGTAAAAGTACCTCTTGCTCCGTTAGCAGGGGAACGCAACATAATGTGGTTTGCAACGTAACTCATGCTGAGGTTAAACTCACACAGCCAGGGCTCAATCCTATCCAATTTTCTAGCTCTGATGCAATGTAGTAGGGTGGGCATTGCACCCTGAGGTAGTGGGGCAGCCAAAGAGACCCCTTCAAGGAAGGGACACATTTTTCCCCAGGGTTGCATTGCAGCTGCATCAGAGCTGGAGAATTGGATAGGATTGGGCCCTAAGTCCCAACTACAAACATCCATCATGTTCTGGGCAACTGACCCTTTCTTTGTTCTTTCATACTACCTTTCTCGTACTTTATTTTGACTCTGACCCCAGACTTGCTCACCTGGAATGAAGTTCCATTACATCAGAGAGACTGAGGGCACAATCCTAACATGGAGTCAGGCCAGCAAATATATAGCGCCTGTGCATTTGCAATTCTTACTTGTTTGATTTCCTGCCCCCACCCAACTCAGCCAGGGCAGGATCTTTGGCGCAGCCCTTCTGGCTAACCCATAGTGAAAAAAATTGTGCTAGAAATCCTTGCAAAGACCCAAGCTGGCATTCTGCCAGGAAACTGGAAATTCTAATTGAAATGCTAATACCCTATTATATGCAGATTCTTGAACCATAATACTTTCACTGACATGGAAACTGAGCTCTAAGCCCTGTATTTCATCCCATGTAGTTCTATTCTTGGTGACAAGCGTGTTTGTTATAAGCTCAGATTCTAGTCCCACCTATTTTTGTGGTGGTTTGATAGAAAAACTAAGGATTTGATATGGGTGATAGCTTTATACTGTCTGGAAGACCATGTTGATCAAAGAGTTCTAGGTTCAATGGCTTGGATCCAAAGGTGCCTTTCTGCAAGCAGAAAACTTCTTCCACTCATGTCTTTATTTGGCCAAACAATTCTGCTTTTTTTTTTTTTTTACCCAAGAGTTCACTACGGCATCCCAGGCACCATTGCACAGGAATTGGGAACCAGGGACTAGAGAGTGATGGCCTAATGACTTTACTTTATACTAGACTGCTCCCTGTATCTTAAGTACCTCCTACAAATCATGGTTTAAAATACCCAGAAATATTAAATAAGAGATAGGCAGGAGGCTTCTTTTAAGCAAACTATAATCTAGTGAGAACAAAATGGAAAGAGATGGAGCACATGCCTACCACCTCTCACTTCCTAACCCCCAAAGCTGTTATTGAAGTGCATCATCTTTTCCAAAAGAAGTTCAGGCAATAAATTTGCTAAACCAAGATACCTATGCTTTCAAAAAACAGTTAAAAAGAATCTTTCCTCTCTAATGAAAGGAGTATTATGTTGGAACACAACTGTGAATTTTGTGACAAATGTGAGTTTTTATGTTTTCCTACAACCTCCTTGGACCATTATCTTAGTCATCACAGAAAACATAAACAAATCCTCAAGTCTTAAAAGCAAAATCAATTTCTACTTTGAACTCTATGTCTTAAGAGCACATGCTATTAAAATATAAACAAAGCATGATACTATTTATCACTGTTCTGACTGTTTAATCTCCTTCACCACGAGCTTGGGAATTACTAGCAGGGCTGGAAAACTCTGGATACCAGAGTTGCCTAAATATTTAATTTAACCTTAGAAACTATGAGTCACTCAATTCAAGTAGGGAACAATGCTTTCTGGGATAATTTACAAGAGCTACTGCTCCAGTTAGTTGGTCTTTATGTGCCCCCCCCATGTACCCTAGACTATTGCCACTGCCCCCTACATACCTGGACTTTAGTGGGCTGGACTATTCAACAGCTACTGCTATTAGCTTTAGGTTATGATGGGTTATGGTAGGTTATGATGTTCCAACTAGTAATACAAGGTAAGCTACTTAATATAACAATTTGAAAACATATGAAGATGGAAATACAGATTATTTCAACGTCAGTGTTTCTTAAATGATTATACCACAGTTAAACAGAGTCTGAACATATCTGTTTGCCTTCCTAATAACCAATAACCTGTATCAGAGATTAACACATGGAGCTCTTCACTTGCAGTCTGCTGGTGTATATGAAGATTTTTGGACTGGGGTATTAATCTAGCACCATCATTAAGAGAATTTAGACAGGACATCTGAGAGACTTAAATGGGAAGGTTCTCTGCCAAGGGGTAGTCAATATACCCAGTATTTGGCTAGAAAAGCAAAAGATTGCTGTCTCAGAATCCTATCCTTCTGTAATACTTCCCTTGTCTTTCAGGTGTTTGAAAACCAATACTATAAATCTTGACTCCTAAAATATATATTCCATTTACACCAAGTTAATCAAAGTTCTCTGTACAACTCCATGAATTAAAAGATAAGACCACTAAAATCAAAATGTTCTCAGTATGAGACTGTACATCCAGCTCAAAAATCTGGGCATCCACAATTCCAGGACTTTCAGTTGCTTGTGGACACATTTTTAGTGTAGTTTGCTTTCAACATGGAAAGAAGATATGCCATCTTATCTAGAGACAAATCTCTTAACATCAAACTAAATAAGCAGACATCAAACCAGAGTTTTATATATACACTAACATGTCTAAGCTTCTGGAACTACAAGAATATTGTACAAGACATATTTTATACTCCAAAATGTGTAAAGCAAAACCCCTACTGAAAAGTTTAAAAAATTACAATCAAGTGTTTTCTGACTTATTAAAAAAAATACATCTTATTCCTTATTTGTTATGATCAACAGCTGAAACAGAAACGAATACTTTTGTAGTTTGGTATAGTCCCTAAATAAAACTAAACTGCGATTCCAGTCGCATGTAAAAGAAATGTAAATCTCCCTGAATTCCAACGTTTCCTAAGCATACGGCCATTAGATATTAATCTCGACTTGCCGAGCAAGAGGAAATTCACTGCACCACTGAGAACGAACTGAGGTTGTTTTTTTTTGGGGGGGGGGGGTTGTTGTTTTTAACACAACTGTCAGTACGAAACGACTTTATTTTGGACGAGCGGCGGGTATGGTTCTTTTTTGAAACGCAAGGCGACAACTTCCGGTTAACAGCAAAAACTGGAAGTGGGCGAGAAGAACCCAAACGAGTTCCTGCCTCCGCTTATCCGCTCCGGCTCCAGGCAGGCCGCGACCCTCGGCAGGGCGTCGCGGAGCACAGCCAGCCAGGGAGGGAGGGAGGGAGGGAGGGAGGCTCCCCGCCGCAGCCCCCGTCCCCCTGGGCGCGAGCCCCGCGGCGCTGGCCTCCGAGGAGAGGCGGCCGGGACTGCGCCGCTCGCCGGCCACAGCGACCCCGCAGCGCCGCGGAGGCCCAGGAGGGCCTGGCAGGGAGACCCGGGCGCGGAGGGAAGCGGGCGAGGCGGGGGCCGACAGGGCTCCGTGGGCCCCGCGAGGCCTCCCTGGCGCCCCGCAAGAGCGGCTCCCCCGGCCCGGAGGAGTCCCGGCGCCGCAGCTGCTCGAGGCCTCCGGGAGGCTGCGAGGGGCGCAGGGGGGAGGGGCGCGGAGAAGGAAGCGGAGGAACCGCCGGCCGACACCGCCA
The DNA here is from genome assembly GCA_029204185.1 of Lerista edwardsae. Lineage (NCBI taxonomy): Eukaryota > Metazoa > Chordata > Lepidosauria > Squamata > Scincidae > Lerista > Lerista edwardsae. The sequence continues at coordinate 4,585,399 of JAJKFI010000057.1, read as the reverse complement.
CCCCCGCGCGGCCTCTCCAGGGGGTCTCCGGTCCCCTCGCAGCCAATGAGCGTCGTCCCTGCGCGCGCGTCTCCCCCCCCCCGCCCCGCATCACCCAATCGCGAGAGCGCTCGAGGGCCTGCGGGGGGGGGGGGGCGAGGAGAGGGGCGCCCAGAGCCCCCCCCCGCTCTGAGGGGAGAGTAACGGCTCACCTGTATTCGGCTCGGCTCCGCTGCGCTTCCCGCTGCTCTCGCTCCGCTCCTCGGCCTGTCCCTGCGCGCTCCTCTCGCAGCAGCAGCTGAACAGGCGCGGCAACAGCGACGAGAGCCCGCGGAGATCTACCCTACGGGCCGCGAGCAGGAAGTGCGTCACACGCACGCACGCGTCGCCGGCGCCCGAGGCGGGGGGGCGGGAAGTCCCGCCTCCTCCGTCCGCCCACGACGGGACTTTTCCGAAGCTTCTAGAAGAACCGGCGTCCGTGCAGGGAGGCGCGTCTCCGCCAGGGGGCTCCTGGGCGCGCTTGGCCTTGCGCTTGGCGGGGAGGAGCCTGCGGGGGAGGGGGACGCACGCACGCGGCGGATCCCTCGCTGGAGCCTCCGCAAGACACCCCCATAGAGGTAGAATAACAGGAGAGGACATCCCTTAAGAAGAGATAGCAGCCGAATGAGGCCAGGGGGCGGGCTTAGCAGCCATGTTGGCGTACTCAAAACATTGCTCATTCCAAGCATTTCAGATTGCTTTTCCGGTACTCTTTAGGACTGAATAGTTTACTCCTGAAATAAAAACTTATGAAAATAACAACGTGTGATCGTGTAGAAACATCAGTGGTAACCATATTATAAGTTAATATGCAATTCCAAGGTTTAATTCCGTGCAATTATATTACTGAACATACCGGACGAAATGCTACTTGCTATCTATTTAAACTCGGATTGCACTGTTTTGACAGACTTATTTTTTGAAATCTACACAGGCAAAAATAAAACGGCCATGCCCCATAAAAAAAATGTCTGTTAATGTTCAGAATTTCAAAAGTATTACAGTAGGAAAATTACATTAAAATCTCTCAATGTATAACACAAGCAGTTGTCAATATGAGAGTAATTCTTTTTTACTTCTAGACTATTAAGAGTATTTTTTTTAACTTCTACACTCCCCCCCCCAAAAAAACAAATTATATTAATGTTCAGAATTTCGAAAATATTACAGTAGAAAATGGAAGGTGGGGAAAAATGTGTAAACGGGAAGGGGGGAAAAAGGAGGGGGGAAATATATATTTTTTGCCTTCTAGACCATTAATAGTGGGTGTCAGAAAATGGTGAATAAGACTGCTAGGAACAACAAGGAATTACACAGCTTCAAAAATAATGCACTATTTCAGTGAACTGTAGTTTTATTGAACCGATGTAATGAGAATACATGAATCTTTCCGTGGAAATTAAGTCCCATTTTTCGTACAGCGATTCGCACACGCAGGCATGATTAAAGACGTTGAGATTAACTTTTACACGCGTGCAGGGAGATTTTTATTCGTGAATTCGCGGCAATCCTCCTCCTCGGCGGGAAAGATCTGAGTCAGCCATATTTGTATACCCATGGCTTCAAGAAAATAATATAATGTCCTCTCCTGTTAATCTAACCTACTTGGACACACACACCCCCTAGAAACGCACGCAGGGGCTGGGAGAAGAGAGCGTCTGCGCATGCGAAAGGGGGCTGCCGGCTCTGCAGGAGGCTGAGCGCCTGGGTCGACGGCCCCTCCCGCTCCCCTTTCCCAGGGCAAGAGAGGGCCGCGTGACCCAGGCGCTCAGCCCCCCCTTTTAGGAACGCCCCAGGTCGGAGGCGCAGCCCTTTGTCAGGGCAGCTGCATTGCCGCGCGGGGAGCCTCCTGCGCCCGCAGTAACTGCCCCGGGAGGAGAGGCGCGCGTGGGCCGAGTGACTTCGCCCTCTGAGCCACAGTTCCCGCCCCCAGGCCTCTTTCGTGGCTCCTGCTTGAGATGGGGGGGGGGCTCCGCCGGGCCCGCTTCGCGGGGGGGGGGGCAAAGGGGCTCCTGCAACCCGAGCTCTGCGTGCAGGTGCTTGAAAGCGGCGTTGCGTTACTCAAGCGGCCAGCGAGACGCGGGCTGCGCCCCCGCCTTCCCTGCCGGCAGCAGACGCCTCTCCTGCGCCAAGCTGGGCTTCTTTGAAGAATGGCAAGAGGATGTAATGCTGGAGGCAGCAGGAACCCGGCAGCCCCTTTCAGACGCGTAATCGGCGAGGGAATGTCAGCTTGTCGACGTGATGGGGAACCAAGCGCCCCCCCCCGTTATGTGAAAGATGCCCCCAGAGAGAAATAATAATAAAATAATAATACTTGGATTTCTATACCGCCTTTCTTAGGTCACCAGATTTCTCTAATGACTATAACTCAAGGCGGTTTACATGGGCAGACTTTATTCAGAAACGCGAAGGTTTTTACAATTTATACAGAAATGTTCTATCTTTCAAGAACTACACACATACAGATGGATCTTTCTGGGTTTAGTCCTTCTTTCTGGCCACCCGTTTGTCTTCTTGCTGGCTGATAAGTGGCTTCCCTGCTCCCACCAGAGAAGCGGCTGAACTTTGGCACAACTCCCCCTCACACAAGGCAGCCGAAACTCAGCTGTTAATCTGCCGCAATTAACGAGGTCTGCCGCTCACAGAGACTTCCCTTCCGGCTGTCCCGAACTGGCGACCTTCAGATCTTCAACTCTTATCTTCAGGCAAACGGAGGCATTAACCCTCTCGACTAAATCTTCTGCCCTTCTCTAAGTTCTACTTTATATGCAAACAAAAATGTGATACTTTAAGAGACTTGGTCGGGTGCAACAGGCCCAGGCGATCGAACCCAGAGCTTGTGGAGTGCATGCAGTTGATGCTCGGTTTGGCCTGGGACGTGGTGGTGCTGTGGGTTAAACCGCTGCTGCTGGGCTTTCTTATCAGAAGGTTGGGAGTTTGAGACCACGCGACAGAGCGAGCTCCCTGTGGCTTGTCCCAGCTCCTGCCAACCTAGCAGTTCAAAAGCACCTAAAAATACGAGTAGATAAATAGGGACCTCTTCAGTGGGAAGGTAAAAGGTGTTCCCTGCGCTACGGCGTATAGTCATGCCGGCCACTTGACCATGGAACTTTGTCCTCGGACAAAACGCAGGCTCTACAGGCTCTGAAACGGAGATGAGCACCGCCCCCTACAGTCGGTCACGACTAGACCATTCGGTTGTGGGGAAACCTTTACCTCGGCCTGGAATTCGGTTGCAATTCCACTGACTTTTGTTGTGATGTACGCGGGATTTGGGTGCCGAATCTCCCGTTTGCAAGACGCACAGTTGCCCACGTTGCCGGTCATCATGCAAAGCCCTCTTGAGCCTGCACTAGAAGGGTAACGCACACTGACGCATCGCAGTTGGCAGCAAGAGGGAAGCAGGAAATCATGTCTCTTGCCCCTGCTTTTATGGGAGAATGAGCCCATGGGCGCCACCTTGTGGCTGCGAGGCACTCCAGAAAGAGATAGTGAGACGGGGTCGACCTCCTCCCTCCCCAGAATTCTGGAGCCTTCCTTCCAAATAAACCAGAGGTGATGCGCTTCAAACTGTGCATTAATGCCATCCCTGGAACTTTGTCTTGCTCGGACCAACACGTCACTGTTCTGCGCCAAACTGCCCCATTCCTTAAAAGATGCAATATGCTGATATGTTACACCACCAATTAGCAGGCAGGACGAGTGTTCAATGCTGGAGTTTGGTGGTGCTTAACTACGATATTTAGCTTTTGATTTTCAAGGCAGCAAAGCAGAAGTGAAAAGCTGCAGTCTTTATGGCCATGGAGCTGTGTGCCTTTAACAACTTGCATGACAAAACAGAAAGCAACGAATGCAGCCGTTTCAACTGTCAACAAAATTACAGGTATAGGTAGAGTTTAGCCACACTCATAAGAACATCGTAAGAGCCCTGCTGGATCAGGCCAAAGGCCCATCTAGTCCAGCTTCTTGTATCTCACAGCAGCCCCACCAGGTGCCTAAGGGAGGCAGGAGACAACAAGATGCTTGCATCCTGTTGCCACTCCCCTGCACCCGGTACTCTGAAGTAGCCCACCACCAATGTAAGGAGGTGACAACCCATCATTGCCTATAGCCCACAATGGACTTTTCTTCCAGAAATCCATCCAATCCCCTCTTAAAGGTATCTATACCAGATGCCATCACCACCTCCACAGGTAAAGAATTCCACAGGTTAACTACCCGGTGGGTAAAAAAGTACTTCCTTTTATCTGTTTTAAACCTCCCAACCCTCAGTTTTAGCGGATGCCCCCTGGTTCTGGTGTTTTGAGAGAGGGAAAAGAACATCCCTCTATCGACTCTATCCCTTCTGTGCATAATTTTGTATGTCTCAATCATGTCCCCTCTCAGGTGCCTTTTTTCTAGGCTGAAGAGCCCCAAACGCTGCAGTCTTTCTTCATAAGGGAGGTGCCCCAGCCCCATAATCATTTTTGTCGCTCTTCTGCACCTTTTCCAGCTCTACTATGTCCTTTGAGATGTGGTGACCAGAACTGCACACAATATTCCAGGTGTGGCCTACCATCCATTTGTACAATGGCATGATAATATTGGCTGTTTTATTCTCAACCCCTTTTTTAATGACCCCAAGCATGGAATTGGCCTTCTTAATGGCTGCCGCACACTGGGTCAATACCTTCATTGAATTGTCCACCAGCACCCCAAGAGCTCTCTCTTGAGCTGTCACAGACAGCTCAGAACCCATTAGCCTGTAGGTGAACTTTTGGTTTTTTGCCCCATGTGCATCACTTTACACTTGTCTACATTGAAACGCATCTGCCATTTGGCTGCCCATTCCCCCAACTTGGAGAGATCCTTCTGGAGCTCTTCACAATCCTTTCTGGTTTTCACCACCCGGAAAAGTTTAGTGTCATCTGCAAACTTGGCCACCTCGCTGCTTATCCCTGTCTCCAGGTCATTTATGAATAAGTTGAAAAGCACGGGCCCCAAGACAGATCCCTGGGGCACTCCACTTTTCACCTCTCTCCATTCTGAAAATTGCCCATTGACCCCCACTCTCTGTTTCCTGGCCCTCAACCAATTCTGGATCCATAAGAGGACCTGCCCTCTTATTCCCTGACTGTGAAGTTTCTTCAGCAGTCTTTGGTGGGGGACCGTGTCAAATGCCTTCTGAAAATCCAGGTATATGATATCCACAGGTTCACCCACATCCACGTGCCTGTTGACCTTTTCAAAGAATTCCAAAAGGTTTGTGAGGCAAGACTTACCCTTACAGAAGCCATGCTGACTTTCCTTTAGCAGTACTTGTTCCTCTACGTGTTTTAGGATTTTATCTTTGATGAGGCTTTCCACCATCTTACCCGGAACAGACGTTAGGCTGACAGGCCTGTAGTTTCCAGGGTCCCCCCTTCTCCCTTTCTTAAAGACTGGTGTGACATTGGCTATCCTCCAATCCTCTGGCACCGTGGCCGTTTGAAGGGACAAGTTGCATACTCTAGTTAAGAGGTCAGCAACTTTGTTCTTTAGTTCCTTAATAACTCTTGGATGTATACCATCTGGGCCATCGCCACACTCCATCGCCATTGCCTAGAAACTAGCTTTACACCAGATTAATTACACTGATAGGCTGAACTGGCACTCGATTGATCAAGCAGGTTTTTTAAAAGTGAATTTTAGTAAATATATACAGATATGCAAGATAGGAGATGCCCTCTAAGAGACATTCTCCATCACACAGCGGGGAGCACTACATCTAAGGTAGCGCCTACTGCTATACACAGACCAAGAAAATATGCCTCCTTCAAAAATTCTATCTACAGTATCCAAGTTGAGTGGCAGCCCCATCAGAAATGCAGCTGTCAGATTTGGAGGAGACAACCCATTCTGCTTATTATGTGAAGCCTGCCTGATCTCTTAGCTATGCTAGTCCCTCTCTACAGGTGCGCCTTCTCACAACACTCCAATGGGAAAAGGTGTTTTTACAAGAATTCTACCTTCCATACAATTCCCTCTGAACGTGGCACACCTACAAAGGGCAGCTCCACCACAGGAATAATCTTGTGTTCGTACCCAACTGTGTCAGAACCTGGCGTATGTTTTTACCACCCCAAGTAACCAAACCATGGGGTTTAGTTGGATGGGTTTAATATTACTTGAAAATGCCTCTGCCCGGTTAGCAGGAGCGGTATAATTACCGCCTGCTAGACTAGAGGGTTAAATCACTGCTCTTAGGGTCCAATCCTATCCACACAGCACACGCCCTGTTGGCATCACTGCCTCAGCACTGAAAACTTGGGACAGGATCAGGCCCTTATTAAGCAGTGCAGCAGGCAAAACAGTCTCTAGTGCATACTGGGTAGGATTCAAAGAAATACGCAGCTAGCTCTAGCTACCCAGATGTGCTCTGAACTTTCATTTCTGGAAGAGCAGCCCTCCACACCACATGGTAAATCATTTTTGAAACTGAGACTTTATTTTTAAGTTTGTGATATGACATGAATTAGTCAGGTATGTCTCTTCTCTCCCCAAAATGTCAAAAATTCCACTGGGCTGATGCTAATTATTGTGTGCAACTCAACTAGCTCCCTAGATCAGCAGTTCCCAAACCAGTGGGTCCCGAGCCCATTTCAGCTGAGTCATGAAGCATCTAGAGCCGCCATACTGAAAATATGGGAAGATGGGGTGTGGGAGGTGGGAGGGCTGTGTGGTTTTTGCTTGTGTCAAGGTTGTAAATAGGCTCTTTTTCCCCTTTCTAATCACTTTGCTATTGGAAAATGGCTGAGGAATAACTCAAGTTATTGCTGCATTCTCAGGAAAGCGGCAGGCTCTGGCGTCACCGTGATGTCACTTCCGGTGGGTCCCGAGTAGATTTTCATTCTAAAAAGTGGATCCTGGTGCTAAAATGTTTGAAAGCCACTGCTCTAGATCTCATTCAGTGCCACTGTGCAATCTCAGGTTTAGCCTGGGTTTGAAAACTGTCTTATGTACCTGCACAATAGAAGCAAATGCAATTACCAGCCGTTTAATCATGTGGCATAACTGATAGAGCCTTGGAAATACTACAATTCCATAGAAAAGTTTAATTTTCATTTTACAACTTACAAACACGACAGGTTTAAGAAACAAATTAACTCAGTTGGAAAATAACTTCAAAATATTTAATGCTTTGGGTTATAAAATAAATAATACTTTAAAGAGGACATGTTCAGATTTCACTTTTAAAAGAAGGCAGCAGTCCTGTTAAGAGTTTCTACAGTCCTTCTGTACTAAGTTATCCATAATCTATATTTTAAAAAAAACCAAAAACACAAGCAACCAACTGTCAGGAACAAAAAACGGTATTGTAACAGTCATAAATAAAACAGCTTAAAGCAAAACCAAAAAAGAAAACAATTGTTTTATTTCTGTACATAGAGACTACAAATAGCATTTGTAACACTTCATTTCTTATCCAAATCATGTAATTATACATTTGTACTAACACTAGTAAACATCTTAAAATCACTCGGAGCTCTTCTGCACATTTAAAATATATTGCTGTTTACTGCTAATTAAATATGAAATTCAGGAACTTCCTGCAGCAGTAAAATAGATTTTCAGTTGTAAAGTTTTCAGGTCTCTTTCAATTGATGATGAAGGACACACTTGATTTTGCTTGTTATCTATTTAAGTTCCAATTATTTTATAACAAATAATTTAGTGAGAATTGCACATGAAGACAGTGTTGGCCCAGTGCTGGGACCATTTCTGAAAAACATGAGACCGGTGTTTCCCTTGGCAAACAGTCAAGTAACACATTCCCATCCTTAGTGTCCAGGCAGACCTGCTAACTGAGCAAATGGACTCAGAGCTGCTTTGTCATGAAAAATAATGAAAAACAAATCAGTTTTGAAACAAATCAGCACAGTTATACCAAGCACAGTTATCCTGAATGGAGAAAACTAATGATAGAAACACCTGCCGGCTTTCAGACACAGGAGATAATTCGGATAAAGCATCAGGCCTTATTTTCATAGTTGTTACAAGCATTTTGTTCTTCAAAATCACAACTGTTGTATGTTTTCTATATGCCAAAAAGTTTGATATATTTTAAAAATAATCTACAGGCACATATGAGAAAATGTAGCAAAAAAACAACCATGGACAGTTACATCATCGTAACAATGTCCAGTTGATCATGACATAGATGAAGGAAGTAAATGAAGAATAGTCATGCTCAACCAGATTATGGAAAGTATTTTTTTTAAAAAATCAAATTAAATAAGTATTGTACCCCAATGACTACCATGGAAATAAAAATGCAATTTGAGTTCAGCTCCAACAATTACAGGTGCAGAAACATCTGTAAACAATTCCTTGGGGTGGGGTGGGGGGAATGTGCAATTGCAGTATTTTTTAGCCTCTGTGTTCTGGGACACCTGAAAATTGTTTCCCCCCCCCAAATCTAAGGACATCACCCTGTTTCTTTGCAGTAGGCTGTTCTGTTCATTGCTTTATTGCCAGCTTGTGGAGTTATTTGGGTTTGAACAGCACAAAGCCAAAGCTTCTCTTTGGTTGTTTTCCCTAAGATGTTCCTGTGCCCAAACATGCTTTTTAATAGAAAGCCTATCAAATTGCACACAAAATGCATTATTTTGTAGTATCAGTGTAGTTAAATGCTAATGAATGACAGCAAACCTAACATCTTGTGCTAAACTGAAACCTACTTGACAGTTTGATGGCAAAGGTGAGGTGCAGCAAGCTACATGAATCCCCTTAGTCCGCTTGGTATGGTCGCTGCTTATGGAGTAGGCACTGACTAGTTTCTCAGAGTGTTTGATTCAACTTCCACTCAGCTCAGCTCAAATCCAGCAGCACATTCAATGGCATAAAGGAGCTTGCTCCGCATAAGCGTTTCGTCATAAAATTCTGGAAGCTTCAGCAGATTCATGCAGGTACTGGCAGTGGGCAGTCTCTCTAAATCAGAACCTCCATTGTGCACACAAAAGGCAGGATACAATTCCTGGTAGAAAAAGGATACAGAATGGATGCAATTTCAAGAAAAGGAAAAGGAAAAATAATATCCACTCGCATTTCCACACAGCATTTCCTTTGATCTCTCTAGAATAACTTCTAAATCCAAACAGCAAAACTATAATCATGATCACCACACTAGCTTGTGAGGATGCAGCAACCCCAAATTGTGGAATTAATGTGAAGCTTCAAATGTGACCACAATGCCTCAAATGGCATTTTTTTCTCTATGCTTATATTTCAGTGGTTCAACAACACAGTGTGTCCCTCGCTCCTCCAAGGGAGCTGGGAGCACTGTGTGTGTGTGTGTGGGGGGGCTTTGGCAGCAACGCGATGCCCACGATTGTGCTGCTGCCAGAAATGGGAGGGTTTTTTCCCCCACTTACCAGCCTCCAGCGCTAGAATTCTGGTGGATCCTGGGGGTCTGAGGAGCCATCCACAGGGCTCCTTGTGCCTCCAAATGTGTTAAAACAAAACATGCATTTACAGTTTTGCAACAAAAACAGGAAGTACCTTTTTCAAAACATGTTTGGAGGCATAGGGAGCTCAACAGAGGCCTCCCCTGACCCCAGAACCCCCCAGAACTCCAGCACTGGAGGCTGATAAGTGGGGGGAAAACCCTCCCATCCGCAGCAGCAGTGCAATCCAAGGACTACCAGGGACATAAAAATGCAGCAGTGCAATCCTGGGGGTCGTGTTGCTGCCTTCCCTCCTTAAAGGGGCAGAGAGAAGTGCTTCCCTAGCTGGGGGGTCGCAACCCACCAGTTTGTGAACCACTGACATCGACTAACATGCTGCCTGCTTTAGTCGGGCCAGCTAAAAATGCAAAGGACAGTTCCCCAAGACCAGAAGGGATTTCAGCTTGTTTTTGTTGAACATCAGCCAACTCATGCTACATGGGGACCTGTCTTAAAAACAGAACGAGTTTCAAAAGCAGTTTCCGAGGGTCAGCAGCTAAAAGGAAATGTTCTGCTGGGGTAGCCCAAGTTTCTTGTGTAAGCTTAAGGAGCTCTTTGGTTCTCAGTCTCTTTTGAGAACCATCTGTTGATTTCAGCTAACTTGTTATTGGCTTTTTGGCTATAAAAATTAACTGAATGCAAAATTATTTCCCTAAAATTTTAAGTACAATTTCCCTGAATCTTTAGAAAATCAAATCTCACCCAAGAGGTTTGCATTTCTATGCCACATCCAAACCTCCACTTTCATTGGCAACGTGTGTATTAATTTCATCCAATGCTTTGGTGAGTGAAAATAGATTGTCTAGTTTTAGAAACTGAAAAAACTCTAACACCCAATGTCAGGAGGTTAATGAGATTTTAAGTTAAATTATTGTTTAAATGGAGGCCTTAAAATGTATGTCATAGCTAAAATGCTGTATTTTTAGTGTTCCTTTCCAAATGCTAATTGAATTTTCCTCCTTTAAGCCTTAAAAATGTTAAAAATGAAGTTCTATATTGAAGTGTCAAGCCAAGGGCGCCATTTGTTGCAGAATTAAATACCAGGCAACGGGAATCTGCAATCATGGGGAAGGAAGAAGCATCATCAATTCACTGTGTGACCTGATTGGAACTTAACAGTTTTCAACTGCACTTTAATGATTTTTTTTTTTGTCTGTAACAATCTCATTTATTAAACTTATTAAACTTTAATTAGCTTTAGCACATGTTATTGTGAGTCCAAGCAGTTGGCAGAGAAGGCTCATGCCCCCCCCCCCCGCATAATGCTGCAAGTCCTGATTATGCTATTTATAAAACACTTCTAAAATGACTGAACTACCTTTAGCCAAGATGAAGGATCCACAACATACAGGCAAGATTTCAAAGCTAGGCCATTAGAAAGTTATGTTCTTAACAGTAATGTTTCATTATCTTCTACTTTAATACAGCTATGTACAATTAATTACTGAAGACATTTTGCACTAATTGCTGCCCTCAATATATTTCTTTTGTTAAATGAATCCACTTATTCCATGGCAAGTACTAATTACTACTTACAGTACATGGTGCTCTTCATCTTCAGAATACTGCAGAAGCATTTATTAGAAACATACTGAATACTATTTTTCTGAACATTCCCCTTCTGTTTAAAGGGGCATCTCTTCTGGGGGAGCAACAGAGTAACAGTCTGTCTTCCTCACTTTGGTGGAAAAAACATTGACTGCTCTTGGTACTGGACAAGAGAACGTTGTTCATCATCCTAAGCAGTTCTCAGATAGCAGTAATCGCTGTCGGGAATCACTGCCCATATTACGGAGGCAGCAGCTGTTTCTGTTCCATTTACCCAGGCCAAATAATATGCGTTAATGTGACAAGATTCGTCTGGGTAGGCACAGTTACTATAAAGGAGTAGCCAAGATACAGAGTAGCTGCACTACTCTCTAATGCCATACGGTTTGGCCCAGCCAGCCAGCCAGCCAGCCAGGACTCTCAAGCGACAATTCAAAAACAGACCGTTACAATCCATTCAAAGGAATGTAAGTAAACGGATGAGATGCAGGCATATGGGTGGAGAGGGGAGAAGGCTGATGCACCTTGGAACAATGGGTGCAGCTTGATTAATAAAGGGTGGCCTGCTTAAGATGCTGTCCAGCTGCATAGTCCAGCTGCAGGCCAGAGTGGCTTTGACCAGTTTTTATGGCTTTGAGCACATTCCATCACTACTGCACATGGATGTTCTTGGCCAGGTCCCATTCACTCCAGTGGAGCTTGGGAAGAACAGTTTCCTGATAGGTTGTGAAGCAGAACAGCTAATTTTCCCTCCTTAAAACTCAGAGACAATTTGGGGTTAGTTATGGATGAAAATCCAGGTTCTGGAACTAAAACCTTTCTGGAGTTAGTCAAGGGAGGTCTGTCAGCTCCCAAAGTAGTTCTCTGCTACCGCGGTGTAAAGGGAGTGCAGCCTTACAGAAGCCAGAAACTGCTGATCAAGCCACCGGCCAGAGCATATCTGCCCTGGGGTGCAATATAGTGCCTGCCATGTGCACCACTGGGGGGGGGGGGCAAACGTGTGCTCACACACACCCTCACCCAGGGCTTCCCAAGTCAGGAAGCCAAGGGGGCGCCTGCTGCTTGGGGGGGCATCCACAGCCGTCCCTTTGGAGAAACTGCCCCAGCCACGGCAGCAGGACCCCGGGCCCCCCCCCCCTGGCCCCCCCGGTCAGAGCCAATGTTTCCCGCCCCTGCCTTTTTGCTTGGGGAGGTCTGGAGGATACCATGCAAGGTGTTCCGGGGGGGGGGGGGGGGGGGTGGCAGTTTCTGTGAGGAGGGGCAGCACGGGATCGCAACCCCTTATCCCGAGGTGTCCTTCAGCCTGATCCTAACCTGCCCTGAATGCAGCACAGGCCGGGCACCCCAGCTGTACCGGCACAGGTTAGGACTGCACTGTGGGACTTATGTGCAGGTGTTGACCGTGTCTGTTCATTTTATCTTTTTCTTCTTAATTTGTTAGGTGAAGCACGATGGGGTCTGTATAGATTAAAGCAGGACTAGTTTTGAGTACTATTCAAGAGAGCAAATACCTTAAACCCCAAGAGAGGCGGTCTCGAGCAGCTTGTCACAAACTTGAGTAATTTGCGCTTTTCTTCATCAGTGAAGCTTTCTACAACTCTCCAAAAGATTTTGATCACTGGATGATCTGCAGAATAACCACCTGGAATTTTTCAAAAGTAAATCAGATTCTAAGACTGAACTACACTGCTACTGTACACTATTAAACAACAAATACAATACATGAACAACTTGAATACGTGACCTTGATAAACTTTGTTGAATAGCTGCGCCAAGTTCACCCCTCATTGCAAGTTACCTCACTGCTATTTGTTCACATCGCTTACAATACTCATGCAGAAGCTGGATGTGCACATCACACAGCCTACATATTCTAGCAAAGAAACAGTATGTGCTCAGTCCCCTTGGTGCATCTATATGTCAGAGATTGGTGGCAATAGAAAGGTACATTCAATCACATAATTAGAAAATGTTGGTTTGTTTTTTTCACCAATGCAATACATACGTGAATCAACAGTGCCCCAAGGTTCTATCTTGGGGCTGGTGCTTTTCAACTTGTTCATAAATGACCTTGAGACTGGCATAAGTAGCGAGGTGGCCAAGTTTGGCCACCACAAAACTTTTCTGGGTGGTGAAAACCAGAAGGGATTGTGAAGAGCTCCAGAAGGACCTCTCCAAGTTGGGGGGATGGGCAGCCAAATGGCAGATGCATTTCAAAGTAGACAAGTGTAAAGTGATGCACATTGGGGCCAAAAACCAAAACTTCACCTATAGGCTAATGGGTTCTGAGCTGTCTGTGACAGCTCAGGAGAGGGATCTTGGGGTGCTGGTGGACAACTCGATGAAGGTGTCGACCCAGTGTGCGGCAGCAATTAAGAAGGCCAATTCCATGATTGGGGTAATTAAGAAAGGGGTTGAGAATAAAACAGCAAAAATTATTATACCATTGTACAAAGCAATGGTTAAGGCCACATCTAGAGCATTGTGTAAAGTTCTGGACACCACATCTCAAAAAAGACATAGTGGAGTTGGAAAAGGTGCAGAAGAGAGCGACAAAAATGATTACGGGGCTGGGGCACCTCCCTTATGAAGAAAGACTGCAGCGTTTGGGGCTCTTCAGTCTAGAAAAAAGGCGCTTGAGGAGGGACATGACTGAGACATAAAATTATGCACGAAAGGGATAGAGTCGATAGAGGGATGTTCTTTTTCCTCTCACACAATACCAGAACCAGGGGACATCCAATGAAATTGAGTTGGAAAAGTTAAAACAGATAAAAGGAAATACTTTTTTACCTAGCGGGTAATTAAGCTATGGAACGCCTTGACACAGGAGGTGGTGATGGCATCCGGTGTAGATGCCTTTAAAAGGGGACTGGACAGATTTCTGGAGGAAAAGTCCATCGTGGGCTATATGCCATGATGGGTGGTGCAACGTCCTTACATTAATAGTAGGCTACTTCAGAATGCCAGGTGCAAGGGAGTGGCAACAAGATGCAGGCATCTTGTTGTCTCGCGTGCTCCCTGGGGCACCTGGAGGGCCACTGTGAGATACAGGAAGCTGGACTAGATGGGCCTTTGGCCTGATCCAGTGGGGCTGTTCTCATATGTTCTTAACACATGTTGGATTCAACACAGTCAGAGCAACAGACGGGTTCACACAGTAAGAAGAACAGGGCAGACCCTTGTGTTAATTGGGTCTCCCAGACTAAGGAGGTCTGGGCCAGCCCAGTTCCAGGAGGAGAAACATCTGGTAAACTCAAGTGTGGTGTTTTGGTCTGGGCTGGGGGGAGCAAGGTTAGAAACACAAAATACCTGTATATAATAGTTCAATTTTTCAGCCTGTTCAAGAATGTTTGATTGATTAGATATCTGCCTTGAAAATATTTTAACTATCGATATTTAAATATAATCAGCAATCATAAAAACTCAGTAAAGGCTTTTTTGGTTTTTTGAGAAACGTTCAAGTGTAATCCTGTACAAATAAGTCCCATTGTTCAGTGGGATTTACTCCCAGGCAAGAGTCTGCAACCTAACACATAGAACACCTTGACTACAATGAACAATAGCCATTACTAACAGGGTTGCAACTAAAGAAAGTAAATGATTACTAAGCACCATAGACATCAATGAGACAAATTAGTACCACTGATTTCAATGTGAGGTGAAAGTAATTATCTTCTTTGAATACAGCCCAATGTTAGAAGGCCCGGTAATCTTTAATATTTTATTTTCCTACTGCAATATAAAAACAGCCTTAAAATCCCAAGTATCAAAAATGTCCATTAAATAAATGCATTAAAATGCAGTGTATCAGTACTTGGTGTATTCAATTTTTTATTTATGGCACCTGGTCTCTCATATATCAATCACTAGAACTAGAACAGGGCCAAATCAGGTAAAGCTAAGAAAAATACTGAGTTTTGAATTTGAGATTGTTAGCATGGTCTGGCTAAAGTAAGCAGGTTTATGTCTCTTTAATTTCAATGTGAGAAACACAACTCATCCACTAAAATCAATGAGACTTAATTGTGTCTCACTTTCTTGGACTGGACCATTTATTTTTAGTAGTGATACTTCATACATCACTTAATTACAACATACTTGCCTGAATAGTTTGTGAAAGTTTTAAGGTCATCTAGACTAATTGGAACTTGAGCACCAGAAATCAAAACCTAGAACAGATGGGAAAGAAATGTCAATGCTTTGTAATGTTTATTTTTTTAAAAAAAATTGGTTATTTTCTCCATATAGTAAATCGGAAATACCTGGATTTCTTGCTGATCGAACATTCTGAGCCACTCAAGATTAACAACATTGGCAACCCCCTGTCTAAACGCAAGGCAATGCTGTCTGATCTGTTTGTTTAACCTGTAGTCAGCCACAAGATGGATGTACGCGATTCGGTTAGCACTAGTGACAGGAATATCCTTTCCACCTGGCTTCAGTTCAACCACCTGTAAACACAAAGCTCTCCATGAAACACGGGCTTTATTTCTGGGCAATTTTTTGTCATTTCCATCTTAATATGTTTTATAACACGCTAGAGGTACAGCAGTCCACATTACTTTTAATCAACAGTTAATGCATTATTTGTATGTAGCGCATCAGCCCTGATGATCATTCACTGACCTAATAAGAAAAAGGGACGGCAAAAAAACAAAAAAACAGCAAAAAAAAAAAATGATCAGCCCTTTCCAAAAGAGGATGCAGTCAAAATTTTGGGTAGTGGGAATACATCAGGATGAGACAGTGGCATTATTCACCCGGTACGCTGGGCGGGACTTACCTTTGACCGCCCTGGCGGGCGGGAAAGCAGCAGAACGCAGCGTGACGCAATGGGCAGACTGCCGCTCAAAGGTAAGTCCCGCCCAGCGTACCGGGTGATTAACGCCACTGGGATGAGACAACAGTAAAAGGCCAGCAAGCCTTATGAACAAGTACAACATTAAATCATCACTTCAAATAAGTGAGCATCATGACTGAGCTTAGAGTGCTTCAAAAAATGAAAGAGCTGATTGTCAATAAAAACAGGCATTAGACAAAAGCAAGAGTACGGAAGAAACGTCATCAAACTGGAATTCCCAGGCGCAAACACCTATGTATGTTGGCCTCAGTCCCGGTAGTCCGATATTGACATTTGTCAGGACATACTGATGCTTGCAGTGATAGGCATCAGCATATGGGACATGCCCATATTATTGCCTGAAATTTACCTCAACCATTCAGAGCTTTACCTCAATTTACCTGATACTAACATCACAAAGGCCTGATAGTGATGCCCAAATCATACATTTTTTTCTGCCACCAGGATGCCACACATCCTTA
Source organism: Lerista edwardsae (assembly GCA_029204185.1). Lineage (NCBI taxonomy): Eukaryota > Metazoa > Chordata > Lepidosauria > Squamata > Scincidae > Lerista > Lerista edwardsae. Next base: position 4,569,044 of record JAJKFI010000057.1, on the reverse strand, counting down.
GAGGTTACACTCAAAAGCAGAGAAGCAGGGCATGGAGAGGTTGTGTAACTCTTTCCCCTATAGCCATTTGTCTGCTCAAAATATACTCCCTCCTCAAACAGCTGCTTTCCACCCCAGCAGGGGAAAAAATAGGGTACAATTTTGAGCAAACAGCAGAAAGGCAACTATGAAGCACAGCCTCGCCGTTACCCTTCCATTGCTGTTATTACAGTACCAGATGCCATTTTCCAGGTAAAACACAAAAAGTCAGAGCAGAAAGAATAACTGTGAGCAATGTGCAATTTGACCCTGAATTTATTATCTTTTTCTTACTGCTATTAGTATTACAGCCTATATTGATACCCAGTTTGGAATGTTCCACTCTTAAAGAGGTTTGCCAAATTTTTATATTTCTTTCCTAAGGCTGAAGTGTCAGTTTTGTCTCCAGCACTACAGCTACTGATACCTAAAATATGTATTCCACTGTGGATTTGTAGTGTACCAATTTCCCTTGGAAAGAGTCTAAAATTCATATCCAAAGAGATGATACACTTGAGTAATTTTGAGTTAAATTTATGCAGGCAGAGCTGCTCAGAAAATTAAATTATTTCACATGCAAGGATAGGTTGTGGTACAGTTGAAGTATGCAAAGCTATTCTGGAATTGACCAATTTGAACACCCTGCAACACAGGATAGACCCCCCCCCCCCGCCCCCAGTGCTGCAGAGGCTCTCTAACTGTGCTGCATTGCCTTTCAACACAGAGCCGTATTCCCAACAGTCACACAACATCCATCCCTACAGCTAAGTCAAGCATGAGCTGCTGGTGGTGAGTGAGCAGAAAAGTGTGTTATGGGTATAGGCCTGAGTCTTAACGCAAGATCCCAAGTATATTTCCTCAGGAGTCCCTGTCCAGTTCAGGGGGACGTCTCCTAGAAAGTAAGCGTCAGATTCTAGTCATCAAGGCTTCCACCCACCCACCCACCTGCTTCTGCCAGCAACTGCACCATGTGTTTACTCTTATTTCTTTCCTTTATTAGCCTCCTCTAGTTAAAGACGTAAAGTAAGAAGAACACGATTTATTTTCACGGCGACTCAGCATACATGGCACGTGGCACCAGAGGAGGCCATGTGTCCCTAAAGGAAGGGCTCACAATCTAGACACAAGGAAGACAACGAGCGGGGCAGAGAAAAGAGACTGATGCCAGGCTGAAAAAGGGAAGGATGTGACACTATTTCATGTGCACGTACTTGCGCGTAGTCCTAGTTTAGTCCCTTCACCTAGGGACTAAACGTCACTTATTTAAATTGGCAGGGGAATCACCCATACCGAGTACACGTTCATGAAATAGTTCAACTGGAAAACACAGGAGACAAGCAACAAAGCCTCCCCAGCAACATCACTTCTCCTGCCTGATGCACCACCAGCAGAGATCACCGGTCAGAGATCACTTCACACCAGCTACTTAAGTAGACTAAAGGGCAGCACAGAACACACTAGAATGTTACGCTTTGGTAGCAACATCCGGTGGGTGCTCTGCAATCCTCAAGTGAAAAATCAGCACTTCCACACACAAAAGGGATGGTGTGAATTTCCTGTCTGTACTGAGATTATACGGAGACAATTCCACTGTCGGAAGGAATCAAGTAGCATCTGCCAAGAAAGAGAGGGGCCTCTTTTGTGCCATCTTCTACCACTAGATGGCACACCATAACTAGAGAGAGTCTGTTCAAAATTACACAAGTCATAGTTCCCAGCTGCTTGAATTGTTACTTTTTAAAGGCTTTAATTTCCATTATTAACACAACTTAAGAGAGATAACGCACCTTTTCAGTTCCTGGAATTTAGACTAGATTCCCCAAACATTCTGGGCACATCCTCTGAAAATTATACCTACTTATGATTCTGTCATTGCTTCTGTTTTTAGATTTGTTTTTAACTTTAACAAAGTTCAGTGTAACTTTGATTTCTTAGAAAAGCAGTCTAAAAATCTGGTATATAAAAACCTGCTATAATGAAGTGCAATGCCTGATCAAGAAAGAGCAAAGGCATGCTGTGTTAAGTTTAAAAGAGTCATTCAAGCTATTGTGATAACTTGAGGGTCCACAAATCTAGCATTTTGTACAACTAATATTCTTGAGATGATATCAAAGGTATCTTGGATTAATAAATATTATCAGTATATCACAGGATTTAAGTGCTTCTGATTGAATTATAAGATCAATACAAAGTGTTGAAGATAGTCGTTCATGTGGCTACAAGCCATTTATCACAAGAACTTTAACATACAATCATTTTTGCATTAGCGTATGTATCATTTTCTAAACAGTCAAATTTGCGATCAAAAAGCAAGTGCCACTTGCCACATGAGCTGGCTGGCTTTGGTTTTGCGGTTTCAGTCCAAACAGCAAAATGGCCGGAGTCTATATGCTTTGGCCTTAAGTTGCACAAACAGCATTTGCTGCACATGTGCCTTATCACTATGACATCTGAACAGAACAGTCACCATGTAATTAATAGTTAACTAGCTATGCTAGGAGCTGATCGCTTACCTGTGCCTCCCCCAAGTCATTATTCACTACAGTAAAGTTCAGCCCAAGTTCTTCCACATCCCCTTCGTAACTCTTGAGGAAAAGCAGATTTTTGTACATTTCAGGATCCAGCGAGGCCAAGTGATGAATATCCACATCTGCACTTGTCCCCAGCAACTTGGAGAGAAAAAAAACTAGCAAACGGAAGCTCAACAAGCATGTTTTCGTATAAAGCCTGGGGAGGGGAAAGTAAAAGACATGAACATTAATTCACTGATTTTGATACAAATGCTGTAAAATAAAATAAAATATTAAACATTATAGGGACTCATCTCAACCAAAAAGCCTTTGTCCATCTATAGTTTTGGAAGTTGTATACACCTTCCAAATTTTATTTTCATATTATCAATCCTCTGTGAGTAGAGGTGGGGGATGTGCTTCTGGTGCCCCCCAGGATGCAGGAAACTGCAGGTCCAGGGGAACCCTAGTCCCCTGTACGCCACCTGCACCCATTACTTTTGTTAATGTTGTTTACAGCTGCGCACAGTATTGTGTATCTTGCTTACCCAGACACAATAAGCAGAAAGAATGCTGGAGGGGACAACTTAGTGGACATTAGAATGAAGCAGGAAGCTTCCTGCTTCCTGTTAACATTCCCATTGTCTCTAGCTACAGACAGACTGCCTGCATGTCTTTGCTGGAAGTTTTCTGTTTATAGCATTTGCGTACAGCAAGATACATGAGCCTTAACGCGACTGTAAACATAAAGAAAAGTAATGGTCATGTGGACGCCTGTAATCAGTCATGCCAAGGCAGAGCCAGAAACTACCTTCCCATAACGATTTAAGACTTGCCAAAATAGTCATTTGGTTTCTCCTTATTCTTATCAGAAAAACCACATATTCTTATCAGCAAACTAATATAAAAAGAGCATCTTTGTATTTATTAGATGGCCATACCAGTATTTGTTTAACGCAGAGTCAACTCTGGTGTTGTGAACAGTGCAATGACTTTATAAGAAGATAGTTTAAGCACTTTTTCATGTGATGCTTATCTTATATTTAGGGCAGGGGGACAGAAACTGTCCCTCTTCAGCCCAGTAAAGTTATATTTTCTAGTGGCTATTGCTGGTGTTTCATCTGCATCTTCTTAGATGTTAACCCTTCAGGGACAGGCGTTTTTTTCCCCTGCAAACTGCTTTGGGAACTTTTGTTGAATAGCATCTAATTGATTAATATAACAATAACAAAGCTGATCATAATCTTATTTTCTTTAAAACATTCCAGAATTCTACAATAGAATAAAGCAAATCCTACAGAAAGAACAGTTTATTCCATTATAAAAGTTAAGCAGATCTATACATACAAAACTGTGTACTATTTTTTCTGCTACACAGAGAAATGAAGCTCAACTCCCTGATTACTAGAAGCTTACTAGAATAGCTTACTTACTTCTAGCTTACTAGAAGCATTTGACTATCTAGACTTGTTCCCACACTTTCCTACCCAAGAAACCTTCACCTTCATAAGGGCTAATTGATTTGGGTTAAAAGCAGAGATCCTTAAGACGCTGAATTCTGTATCTTACAAAAATTCTGCAAAACTACTGAAAACAGTAAAGATCCAGAGCGTATGAATCATACCATATGCTCAAAGAGCTGAAGGCTACTTTTAACTATTAAGTTGACACAAAGCTGAAACAAGATACGGATTTTAAGCGAAAAAAATCCCAAACGCATAAAATATTGTAACTATCCCCATTATCAGCCTTGATTGCTACAGACATTTAACTATTGCGACCACATGAGGATGGGTTTTGCAATACAGCAGCAGCACAAGGTTTGCTTGTGCAAAACCTTGTGCTCTCCCCCGCCCCTCCCAAAAAAACAGGAATGCACGTGAGATAGGGTGATGAGAGTTTTCTCGCCTTAGTATTTCACCTCTATGCTATGTATTCCTCACCCAAAATTTTGTGAACACTGAATTATGCCTGTATTGCATCCTAATAACAATACAAACAAATGCAGAAAAGCTATTCTCTAGCGTTTCCCAATTCAACACTTGATAACTTCCTCAAGATTGAAGACCATGATGTTGAATCTCTGAAGCTGGAAAAGCAGAGGAGAACTTCAGTTGTCCAGTAATGGGCCTATCAAAGATATCTTAAAACAGAGACCTGCCACCAAGAATGTATGACAATGAGATAAAAGTCAAATATGACATTCTGTGTGACATTCTATTCTGAATGGAAGCGGAGACCTTCATTTGTGTGGCTGAATTTAAAAAGCAAATTTTGAGGGTAAATCATTAATTGGCAATCTGTAAGACTATTGTTTGCTGTTCTGAATTAGCAACAAAAAAACCCCAACACTTTGTGAAATACAGTATTCAGAAGCTACCTGAATTAAAGCAGAATTTCATCTATGACTCACCAAGTACTTCAGTATTTTACTTTTTTTGGAAACACGAGTCAGGTTTAAGCCTTTAAAGCATTCAGTATACCAGCACTAATAAATGATAGCCCTAAGCACTATGATCGCATCAGCTAAATGGATTATAAATTAAATTTCCATAATGTATGCAACTGAAATACAAATGTAAGCATAAATCACAGTATTTTCTAAACACAGGTTAATTACACAGATTCAAGAACTGTCTATTTTCTATGCAAAATAATCCACTTACCATTTTTCATATGGGTCTTAATTCTTAGCCACATGTAACAGTGACTCCTAGAAGCCTATCAATAACTCCATGTCAAGGGAAAATAGCAATAGGTATATTGAAGGAACCTGCATGTTATTTTTCAAGTGCCTGTCTTTTATGAGTGTTTATTGCTGGAAATTGTGCCAAAATGATTTGAAATAAAAAGGATTAATTATAGTAGAAGCCTTTTAATATAAGTGAGTGCACTAGCAACGCAATTAATGCAAATTGTGGTGCTATCAGGAGAATAAATGTGAACAACATCACAGGCCATTTCTGTTTGCTGCCAAATAACTTTAGTAATTTACTACATTAAGAATCAATAAAAAAATAATGCTTTTCAAATGCATCTCTTCAGGTAGCTCCATAGCAAATATTTATAACTTAATCTGGAAACTATATAAAGCATTTTTAAGCCACCCTGATTGTGCAAGCTTGGTCACCATTTTAATTAACACTGCTTTCTGAAGCCAAATTCTTCAAAATATTTTTTTTAAAAAAACATTCATAAACAAGGTAAGATGAATAGTTAGTATTCCAATTAGAGTAAAAGCTAAGTTTTGTAACAATCATCTCTCACATGCACAATAATTCTTTGAGAAGTTGATCCCAGTTAAGCGTTGCTCCTTCCACGTGACAAAATGCACTGCAGTGGGTACGTGCCCACCCTTCCAGCATTTCCTAGCATTTAAGTTCAAGTTTACCTTCACCCTTCATTTTCAAGCCAAGAAGCCATGAGGAAAGGGAATCTAATTTTACACTACTGGACCAGAACAAGCATTACGGGCGTGATCCAAGGCGCTGTTTTGCACAAGAATCGGCAGTTGCACACTAACTGGGTGACTTGGTATGGCATGCCCCAGGGCTACCAACCTAAAAACAGCCTTATTTAAATCACTTTAAAATCAGTACAACATGCTTTCACACGTACACGTTTTAGAATGATATACTGACTTATATAATTATTTATGTTCTGTTTATGACCCATAGCTTCACAAACTGTGGGTCAAGACCCACTAGGTGGGCCACGAATCAATTTCAGAGGAGTCCCCAGTCATTTCCAAGTGTAATTTATTATAATATGATGTATTATGATGTATTTAGTCTAATATATTAGACTTGATGCTACCATGCATTAATTTGGGGAAATATTACAGATCTGTAGTTTTACCAGGCTACTATCTATATGCTTAAAACAACGATAAAGGTTTATTCCCGGATAAGTGTGAATAGGATTGCAACATTCGGGATGCTTGGGGAATGTTTTCAAAAACAACTGCTTTGTTTAGGACGACTATTTTAAATAAACTTTTAAACGTATACTTATTGTAAACTTTTAATTTACTTACTAATTTGATTTTGTCGCATGGGGGATGTTAAAAAAAAATTTCCTACATGCTGATGTTAGGCAGCCATGGAAGCAACCAGGACATCACTTCCAAGTTAATGACATCCCTTCCGGTTTGTCCCAACAGATTTTCATTCAAGAAAGTGGGTCCTGTGGCTAAAGGATTTGAGAACGAATGACTACTCTAATCCAAATTCTATAACCAGTAGCAATGATCCGAACTAAAGGGACATCAAGACCCTAGTGCCAGTAAGTGGCTCAGACCCCAGCAAAAACTGGCGCAATATATAAAACTATGGCCAGTGCAGACGCCAGATTGCCTGTGCCGCCTAACAGCATCTCACCCATCCCCTGGTGCCACACTGGGCACTGCCTTTGCCACCAGCACTGAGGCTGCAGGGGTCAAATCCAACCAAGCAATCCCTAAGCCTGTGCCTGACCGGCCAGACCTGTCCCACGACTGCAGTGTTTAAATTAAAAATGCAGGACACCAGCCATGCTAAAAGGCAGGCACAACCACTAGCTGTCGTAAACTAGAACCAAGTATAGCACAATCCAATGATTATACATATGAAACAAAGTGTAAGACACGACCACAGACGGGAGAGTAATTTGGAGACACTGAATCCTTAGGGGTGGCTGAGTGTGAAAAAGACTATTGAAAACAGTTAAGTGACGGGATTTCAATACTATAGACACACAGTGATCTTGCCCATTACCTAATGAGAAAGATGGGATTTCTTGCCCTAAAACAGTATCAATACTGGATAATCTTGATCTGACAATTTTTGAAAGTAGTATGGGCATCCCCATGGTGGGAACACGGCATGAAGATTTTTTTCCTTGTCCTTCCCTGGTATGTCATTTAATTCTGACCTCTGCCTCACTAGCAGTAGCAATCCGGGGGGGGGGGGCAATGTGCTACGTTTTTCAGGCACCTGAATACACAGTGTGAAGCGGCGCCTCCCTCTTGCCTTCACAGCCATCTCCTCTGCATTGCTCTCGCCACTCCAAATGGCTCTGAAGGTGAGGGGGAAGAGCCCCTTTACAGGCACCTGAAAAACTAAGCGCGTTGCCCTTCTCTAGGAATGCCACTGCTCGCTAGTATCCACAAAAAGGAAGAATTTTAAAAATACCCTCCAAGAAAGATTTCCATGATGCATTCACTTTGCTGTTTATACCTTGGGTTACCAGATACAAACTGGGACAGGGTGTCTCTACCTTTAACCGTTGTACAGAAGAGGGAATTTGGGCATGTTCAACTTTTGAAACCCTTTCATGATGAGCTGCCCCTGCCCCAATTCCCTCTTTTGTACAATGGTTAAAGGTAGAGGCACTCTGTCCCACTTTGTATCTGGTAACCCAATTTATACCTAATGAATACAAATGGCGTTTGTCATTAACATCTTATAATACCATTAGTTACTCCCTTACACCAGTGGTTCCCAACCTTCAGGAGATTGTGGACCACTGAGGCAAAAACTGGAATCATTGTGAACCACAGGCAACCTCCCACCCCCACCCCAGCCCGCGAAAAAGTACTATTCAATGTGTAATGATCAGAGAACGCTTGTTGCGATCTATGGCTACAGGTGGTCCATTCCGTGCCCTCTCTGGTGGTCCGTGGGGGAGTGCTCACTCAGCAAGATTCTGAAAGTGATCGAAAGGAATCTTTTTTTCCTGAGACCTCGAGGACCACTTCTAAGGGTCTCACAGACCACAGGTTGGGAACCACTGCCTTACGTTGAGAAAACTGCACTTGTATATACAGAAAAACAAACTAATGATAATATGAACACTGAACAAAGGTATATGTTTATATGGTTCGTAGCAGAATTCATTAGTTTAAGCCATTGCTGTTTTAGTTTCCAGCCACTGAAAATTGTCCAATAAGAGAAACTGTTTCTGATTGTCCCCTCTCCCACTGACTTATGCCTGGAGGCACAGAAGTAGACAGCCCAGTCCTACCTAGCCCTACACAGCGATACAGTGGCACCGATACAGTGGTGTTTCGGCCTCATTAATCCATAGCAAGATAATCCATAGCAGAGATATTCTGTGCGGTTTGTACAATTCTGACTGTAGTGATGGCTCATGTTCTATAACATGTTGTTGTTGCTCAGTTGCTAAGTGGTGTCCGACTCTTCGCGACCCCGTGGACCACAGCACGCCAGGCCTCCCTGTCCTCCACTAGCTTCCGGAGTTCGCCCAATTTCATGCTCATTGCTTTGGTGACACTATCTAATCCTCTGCCGCCCCCTTCTCCTTTTGCCTTCAATCTTTCCCAGAATGAGGCTCTTTTCTAAAGAGTCCTCTCTTCTCATGAGGTGGCCAAAGTGTTTGAGGTCCAGCTTCAGGATTTGTCCTTCCAGGGAGCAATCAGGCTTGACTATCTGTAGGATTGACCAATTGGATCTCCTTGCAGTCCAGGGGACTCTCAAGAATCTTCTCCAGCACCATAGTTCAAAAGTATCTATTCTTCGGCGCTCTGCCTTTCTTATCATATGGTCCAGCTCTCATAGCCATATATTGCTACTAGGAAAACCATAGCTTTCACAATGCAAACCTTTGTTGGCAGGGTGATGTCTCGGCTTTTGATTAAGTTGTCTAGGTTCGCCATAGCTTTCCTTCCAAGAAGTAAACGTCTTTTAATTTCATGGCTGCAGTCAACATCTGTGGTGATCTTGGAGCCCAGGAAGATAAAGTCTGTCACTGCTTCCATTTCTTCCCCTTCTATTTGCCAGGAAGTGATGGGAGTGGTGGCCATAATCTTAGTTTTTTTAATGTTGAGCTTCAAGCCAATTTTGGCACTTTCCTCTTTCACCCTCATCAGAAGGTTCTTTAGGTCTTCCTCACTTTCTGCCATTAGAGTGGTATCGTCTGCATATCTGAGGTTGTTGATATTTCTCCCAGCAATCTTGATTCCAGCTTGTGAATCATCCAGCCCAGACTTTCTCATGATGTACTCTGCATATAAGTTAAATAAGCAGGGTGACAGTATACAGCCTTGTCATACTCCTTTCCCAATTTGAAACCAATTAGTTGTTCCATGTCCAGTTCTAACTGTTGCTTCCTGGCCCGCATACAGGTTTCTCAGAAGACAGATAAGGTGGCCTGGTACTCCCATCTCTTCAAGAACTTGCCACAGTTTGTTGTGAGTTCAAAGGCTTTGGCATAGTCAATGAAGCAGAAGTAGATGTTTTTCTGGAACTCTCTTGCTTTCTCCATGATCCCGCAAATGTTGGCAATTTGATCTCTACTTCCCCTGCCTCTTCGGAAACCAGCTTGTACATCTGGTAGTTCTCCATTCACATACTGCTGAAGCCTAGCTTGTAGGATTTTGAGCATCACCTTGCTAGCATGTGAAATGAGTGCAATGGTGCGGTAGTTTGAACAATCTTTGGCATTGCCCTTCTTTGGGATTGGAATGTAAACGGATCTTTTCCAGTCTTGTGGCCACTGCTGGGTTTTCCAAATTTGCTGGCATATGGAGTGCAGCACTCTGACAGCATCATCTTTTAAGATTTTGAGTAACTCAGCTGGAATGCTGTCACCTCAACTAGCTTTGTTGTTAGTGATGCTTTCTAAAGCCCACTTGACTTCACACTCCAGGATGTCAGGTTCGAGCTCAGTGACCGCACCATTGTGGTTATCAGGAACATTTAGATCAGCCTTATATAGTTCCTCTGTGTATTCTTGCCACCTCTTCTTAATCTCATCTGCTTCGGTTAGGTCCTTGCCGTTTTTGTCCTTTACTGTGCCTACCTTAGGCACAAATTGTCCTACGAAATTGTCCTTTGACATCTCCAATTTTCTTGAAAAGATCTCTAGTCTTTCCCATTCTATTGTTTTCCTCTATTTCTTTGCATTACTCATTTAGGAAGGCCTTCCTATCTCTCCTTGCTGTTCTCTGAAAATCTGCATTCAGTTGGGTATATCTTTCCCTTTCTCCCTTGCTTTTTGCTTCCCTTCTTTTTGCTTTTTGTTCCCTCAGCTATTTGGAAAGCCGCATCAGATGGTCACTTTGCCTTCTTGCATTTCTTTCTCTTTGGGATGGTTCTATTTGCTGCCTCCTGTACAATGTTACAGACCTCCATCCAAAGTTCTTCAGGCACTCTGTCTACCAAATCTAAACCCCTAAAGTTATTTGTCACCTCCACCGTATATTCGTATGGAATCTGATTTAGGTCATACGTGAAGGGCCTAGTGGTTTTCTCTACTTTTTTCAGTTTAAGCCTGAATTTGGCAATAAGAAGCTCATGATCTGAGCCACAGTCAGTTCCAGGTCTTGTTTTTACTGCCTGTATAGAACTTCTCCATCTTTGGCTGCAAAGAATGTAATCAATCTGATTTCGGTGTAGACCATCTGGTGAAGTCCATGTGTACAGTCGCCATTTGTGTTGCTGGAAAAAGGTGTTTGCTATCACTAATGTGTTCTCCTGACAAAACTCTATCAGTTTTTGCCCTGCTTCATTTTGTACTCCAAGACCAAACTTGTCTGTTATTCCTATTACCTCTTGACTGCCTATTTTAGCATTCCAATCCCCTATGATGAGAAGGACATCTTTTTTGGGTGTTAATTCTAGAAGGTGTTGTAGGTCTTCATAGAAACGGTCAACTTCTTCCTCTTCAGGATCAGTGGTTGGGGCGTAGACTTGGACTACTGTGATGTTGAAAAGTTTGCCTTGGATCCGAATTGAAATCATTCTATCATTGTTGAGGTTATACCCCAGTACTGCTGTTCCCACTCTCTTGTTCACTATGAAGGCTACTCCATTTCTTCTAAGGGATTCCTGCCCACAACAGTAGATGTAATGGTCATCTGAATTAAATTCTCCCATTCCTGTCCATTTTAGTTCAGTAACTCCTTGTTCAGCCTTGACATCTCGCGTTTGACCACATATAGTTTACTTGATTCATAGATCTGATGTTCCAGATTCCTATGCAGCATTGTTCTTTGCAGCATCGTACTTTCCTTTCACTTCCAGGCACATCCACAGCTTAGCTTCCTTTCGGTTTTGGCCCAGCTACTTCCCTCTTTCTGCAGCTACTAGTACTTGTGTTCTGCTCTTCCCCAGTAGCATAATGGACACCTTCCGACCTGAGGGGCTCATCTTCCAGTGTCATATCGTTTAGCCTTTTTGTACTGTAATCCATGGGGCAAGAGTACTGGAATGGGTTGCCATTTCCTTCTCCAGTGGATCACGTTTAGTCAGAACTCTCTACTATGACCTGTCCATCTTGGGTAACCCTACATGGCATAGCTCACAGCTTCATTGAGCTACTCAAGCCCCTTCACCACGACAAGGCAGTGATCCATGAAAGGGGTCTATAACATGAGCATTCACCAATTAAGAGGTGGAAAGATTTCTTCTGCTGTAAGTTCACGGAGAAGTGAAAATGAGCTTCTAGAAGGAAATTACCAGCAAAAGGCATAATTCTATGAATCATTTTTGATTTTTTTTGTTCGAAGGTTACTACCATTAATCTAACCAACAGAAGCCCATATTAAGATGAATCAATAGCTTCAAATCAGCAAAGTACTCATTTTCAGTAAGAGTTCACACTGTTTATTTCAGTAAATATTCTGAACTTAATTGACTTAAATGGACCTAGGTGTTTCCAAAGGCAAAAAAGATCAGGATGCCATTACCACATACTTTAACTGTTTATTTATTCCCTGTCTAGAAGGCTGATTTAGGAGCTATAAAATGCAATCAGCACACAAACCAGAAGCTGGAATCATCTGCTAATGGAACTTTTAATTGAGAAGTGACCACTGACATGAGGTAATTCTTTCCATGTAGAATTGCTTGCAGAGACCTCTGTGCACTTCATCACAGTAAACAATCACTAACATATGCATTAAAGAAAATTTAAATACATTATGACCCAATAAATATCACAATCAATCAATACAATCTCTTCCCTCTCTAAGATTTAGTGTTAAAATACCACACTCTTAGTAGTCTTTTAGTGCTAGACACATATTTATAAAGCTGCTACTAAGTTTAGTCATTTGTAATGAAGAGATAATTGTTCATGTGAAAGAAACTAACGTTTCTAAGAGGACTTAGTTGTATTCACCATGGTAAAAACAGTTACCATTGTTCTCACAGGGAACATGAATTCATATAGGAAGAATTTTTTTAAAAAAATCTTTCTCCACCACACTTCCATTGAACAATACAGACTTCTGAAAAAGTCTATATTACCTATGAATCAGAAGTACACCTTTCTTTGAAACAGGGACTTTAATCAACAAGATTAGAGCAAATTGCAAAGCAAGTATTCAGAAATAGTTTAATCATAGCATTAAGGGTTGTTTTTACCTTAATTTTAAGAGAATTGAAAAGGTTTAGAAAAAGGATAGCTAGTATTATTCCTTGATTTTGTCTCAGGTGAGAACTTAGAACTGCAGAATTTAAAACCTCAGGATTTAAAAGAATAAAACAGAAATGCAAAGCAGAAAAGATTTCCCCACACAGAAATGCAGAAAAGAGAAAACACTTCCTATCCAGAGGTTTCATTATCAATCATAAGTGTTAAAGGTCAGACATGGCACAAAAAAGGGGAGGACTCAAAATAGTTGTATCTAATTCACATATATTTTAAGATGATGCGGCAACGCTACGAGCGCTTATCAGGACCTACAGAACTCAGGGAAAACACAACATTTCATCAGAATTGGTGTTTTAGTGTTTCTGAATAGTGTTTAGTGTTTTAGTTTTAGTGTTTAGTGTATCAGCAGGGATTGAGTGCTCAGAATATAACAGGACCACACACAAAATGTATTTCAGGTAAGAGATATTCAACACTAAGTAAAACAGTGTGCACATCACACTAAATTTGAACACAGAGTATTTACATAAATTATTCAATTTTAATGTATTTGATTTCTGATAAGACTGAAACATAGAGTTATTAAAAGGCAACACTCTTTGCATTTTACTATAGATAAATAAGGAATTTCTGTGCATGCCAGACTTCTTCCTCTGCAACATATGCAATTTATTTACACAAAGGTTTTTTATTAATATACTACTGCATTTCAAAAACTATTTGCAAATGGATAAAATGGAAGCATTTTTATAAATGGATGAATAAGTATTCAATGGAGTCTTCAACTAAAACCACAATGCTGGCAGGGGCTGAATAGCAAAGCCGTGCCTTATCTTGCTGTTGAATTTGTCAGCTTTCCAAACATGCCAGTTAAAGGGCGTTTCTGCACCTGGGTGCAGCTAATTATTAAATAACACAGTCATTTTGTGCCCTTTGTAAACAGAGAACACACTCAGCACTATTCCTCTGTTTTCATAAAGACAAGCGATCAGTTTCTTTCCGATTTCAAAGTGTAAGAACAGTGACATTAAGTTCTTTTCCAACCCTCATCTCCCCTTTTAAAAAAAAAAATCACACTTCTTCCCCTTCCCAACATCTATACATCAGGTTGTTAATATCTAGGCAAGGTGTAACGGCTTCTGTACTTCACCTGTTGGGTTGATATATTCTGAAGAACAATAGGGTGTTTTTTTTCAAGTTTGAGACTTGGAAAAGAGATTTTCCTCAATTCCCCAACTTATCAGGGAATTATATGCAACTGCTCACTAGTGACCTTCAGTGGGGTTTAGTCTGGACTGAAAGATGGACTGATAGGATCAGTCAATCCTTATTCTCCGCTAGGATCAGGATCCTGGAAATCCTTGTGCATCGCAGATAACAAATCATTGATCCTATGGGATCAATGGGGTTAGGCGCAAGGGGTACCTCATCTGCCATCAGAAGATTCCAGCAGAGACCCTCAGAAGTCAGCAGAGTACAGTAGGAGCCACCAAAAGGTATCTGAATGCTGCAAAGACCTTCCAAAGTCTGCAAGGATGTTCAGAATGGCTCCGGCAACCAGCACAGACCCCTTAAACGTGGCTGGCGGATGCTTCTGCCGTCCATTTTAAAGGGGTCGGTGCTGGTCGCAGGTGCCATTCTGAAGTCCCTGCAGCCTTTGGAAGGTCTCTGCATAGTGGATAATGAGGACCGAGGCACAGATAACGTCCCCTCGCAGATAAGCGAGGTTTCAGGTAATAAGCCAGGCGGCTACTGCTGCATCCCAGCAGTCCCAAGAGGCTCTGCAGAGAAAGGGCGCAGGGCGGGCGACGGATCTCTTTGCACCTGTGCCAGCTTTTTAGCCGGCGCAGAAGTGAGGACCTCCAAAGCTCCCCCCTCAGGAATGCCCTCCTGTCCCACCCCAAAAGGCCACATGGCTGGTGAGCAGCAAACTCACCATCCGCCAGTGACTGGTGATCCCTCAGGGGTGCACATGGGCAGCATTGCCATGGTGCCCCCCCCCCAGCGCCGACGTTAAGGGCTTACCACAGGCATTGGAGGCGCTTTACAGCACCCGCAGTAATGAGCTCTGGATTGGGCCCCTAAAGTATATATGGGAATTAGATATAACTAGTTCCCACCTTTTTGTGTCATGACTTCTGACCTTTAACACTCAGGATAGGTGATGAAACCTCTGAACAGGAAGTGTTTTCTCTTTACTGCATTTCTGTGTGGGGAAACTGTCATTTTTGAGTTTTTGTGTTATTCTTCTGTCAAGAGAATAGATGGAGAACCTGCTGGAAAACAGTTTTTCTTTTTTTGGCAGATTTGGGGATGGGTTTAAAAAAATGAGAAGTGCAGAAAGCAGTGCTTATTGTTTTTATTTATCACCGAAAAACCCACCTCTATCTCTACCAACCTCTTGCGCTTTCTCCAGGTGCTCTCACACTTCAATCCTACGCATGGCTACTCAGAAATCAGCCCCACTTTGTTCGATCAGGATTACCCCCAGGAAAGTGTTGCAGGATTTCAGCCTCAGTTTCTGAAAACATCCCTTAAATGTTTCTCAGTTCGTTCCTGCTTCTTTTTCATATACAACCAATTCTTATGTATACGTAAGCAGCTATTGTTACCTTTCCAAGCATCCGCCCAAGGAAATAGTAGTGCCTTGCATAAGAATCGCCAACCAACATCTGTGCAGCAGGGTTAGGGTAAAGCAGTCCTTCATTAGTCGTCTTAAAAAAACCCTGGTTAGGGTTAAACCCCGATTTGAGCAATTCATTGAGAAATTCTCTGAATATTCCACCTCCATCGATACCAGCTTCGTCTAGACCATGGGCATTAAGTAAATGAACACGAATTCGTTTTTTTAAATCAGGTTCTGGGGAAAAAGAAAAAAAATCAGGTAAGAATTTTCATGTATACACATACTTCATGCATATTTATATACCCTCTCCCCTCCCCCCAAAAAAATAAAACAACCTTCTGAAAAAAAATATCATGAAGTCATTTGCCTAAAAGGGTAAGCAAAACAGGGAATCTAAATTTTGTGTGTCCAAACTTATCACTGCCGTCTTTTACTGACCCAAGAGATTGCACAAAACTACAACGCTGACCATTTCTGAGAAACTACACATAAGCAACTTCCACACAGTTGCCCTTCAAATTAAACTACGAATGCTGGCCTCTTCATAGCAAGTCATTGGACTGAACAGCAGACCACTTGGAGAAGTCAAGTGCCACCAAACGACCATAATCCCCACTTAAGAACTTTTTTCAACTCTCAGTCTCTTGTGATGCAGCTTTTCTTCAGAGCCTGGTACTCTATGAACAGCCCTGCACAGATACAGTTCAGCTAACTTTATTTAAAACAGTCACCATACAGGCACTATTCTTATGTATCATACTTGCCCTCTGTGCACCATTACTCTTTGTCTCAGTTATAGGGTTACACTGACCAGCCTTCATGTCTTGTAGTTCAGAGCTCTATGTTTTCTGGGAAATTCAGTTGGCTTAGCTGAAACAAACTCCCTGGATGCCTCTATTGCTCTCTGTCCCTCTGCATCCTTAGCGGGCCAAATTCCTTGAGAATGGATACTTTTACCATCAACATAGTCTCTTCCCCTTTCACCTTGGAAGACAAAGCCATTGTTTTTTGTAGGCTAGTTCAGAGCTCTGTCATAGAAGTACTCTCCTATCCACCAATAAGCAATTTTTCAAACCCCTGCCCAGAGACTGGGCGCATTCTACCCCATAACGACTTTTTAATATGTTATCTCCTAAGAATTTCAACCAATGACTCACAAGGGAAAAAGCAGATAATTAAATTCCCTAAATCCAATGATTCCCAAACTGTGGGTCCATGGCTGACCAGTAGGTCATGACCCAATTTTTGGTGGGTCGCCAAACTGATAAGGCACATTTAATTAGGCTATGTGAATCAAGAGTTAAACAAGCTGCTACTTGTGGAAAACACTGATGCCTGATCACCATTATAACCACAGAGGCTTAAGCAACTGGTAAAGTGAAATTTTTTTTATGTGACTGCCAATGCTAAAATGTTTAACAGCCACTGCCCTAAACCTATCCAGAAATTTCAGAATGCTTTTATATTAATTTTTTCCTGTATGTGCACTAGACATTAATACTATCTTTTAAGTATTTGAAGAGAGGTAAGAAAGTAATCACACACATTTGGCTAGTCTGAACTGTGGAAAACCCACACATGCTCCGTCTCAAGGGTTATGACTACATGAGAACCAAAACCAAACTGGTTTCAGACAATGCTGGCACAAGTACCAGACATGTAAATAGGAGGTAGATGGATTCCAGCAAATAAGTTACCTGCAGCAAGTTAAATGCCAACAATGTACTGCATTTTTTAAGATCAGCTTTTACTACTAACTCAGGAGCTTTGCTTTCATGATTTCTTTGACATGTTTGCACTGAATTTGAACTTATAATAGATCCGCTACTAAAGAGTAAACAAGACCTTTGACACAATTCTTGAACCAAGAATAATCGAAATCAGGTTTATGTTAAAAGAAGGTAAAGGTTTCCCCATGACCAAATGGTCTAGTAGTGACCGACTGTACGGGGCGGTGCTCATCTCCGTTTCTAAGCCGAAGAGCCGGCGTTTGTCCTGAGGACAAGTTTCCATGGTCATGTGGCCAGCATGCCAAGGCGCATGGAACGCCGTTACCTTCCCACCAAAGTAGTCCCTATTTATCTACTCACATTTTTACATGCTTTTGAATTGCTAGGTTGGCAGGAGCTGGGACAAGCAACGGGAGATCACTCTGTCGCATGGTCTTGAACCACCAACCTTCTGGTCAGCAAGTTCAGCAACAGTGGTTTAATCCGCAGCGTCACCACATCCCACATGTTTATGTATACTCTCTCATTAATGTAGTGCAATCAAAAGACCGTTTTTAGTACATTCCATATTCCAGGCTCATAAATAAGTTCAGTTTCCAGGAGTTTCCTAACTGCCATATCCAACAAGGAAAGCTCACCTACCAAAAGCCATCATGTAGGGAACAAAAGATGGCCAGAAAAATATACACTGCTCAAAACAATAAAGGGAACACTTAAACAACACAATGTCACTCCAAGTCAATCACACTTCTGTGAAATCAAACTGTCCACCTAGGAAGCCACACCGATTGACAATCAAGTTCACATGCTGTTGCACAAATGGAGTAGACAACAGGTGGAAATCATAGGCAAGTAACAAGACACCACCAATAAAGGAGTGGTTCTGCAGGTGGTGACCACAGACCACTTCGCAGTCCCTATACTATGTGTTCTGGCTGATGTTTGGGTGACCTTTGAATGCTGGCGGTGCTGTCACTCTAGTGGCAGCATGAGGCGGAGTCTGCAACCCACACAAGTGGCTCAGGTAGTGCAGCTCATCCAGGATGGCACATCAATGCGAGCTGTGGCAAAAAGGTTTGCTGTGTCTGTCAGTGTGGTGTCCAGAGCATGGAGGCGCTACCAGGAGACAGGCCAGTACACCAGGAGACGTGAAGGAGGCCGTAGGAGGGCAACAACCCAGCATCAGGACCGCTACCTCCGCCTTCGTGCCAGGAGGAACAGGAGGAGCACTGCCAGAGCCCTGCAAAATGACCTCCAGCAGGCCACAAATGTGCATGTGTCTGCTCAAACGGTCAGAAACAGACTCCATGAGGGTGGTATGAGGGCCCGACGTCCACAGGTGGGGGTTGGGCTGACAGCCCGACACCGTGCAGGACGTTTGGCATTTGCCAGAGAACACCAAGATTGGCAACCTCGCCACTGGCGCCTGTGCTCTTCACAGATGAAAGCAGGTTCACACTGAGCACATATGACAGACGTGACAGAGTCTGGAGACGCCAGGGAGAACGTTCTG
Source organism: Lerista edwardsae (assembly GCA_029204185.1). Taxonomy (NCBI): domain Eukaryota; kingdom Metazoa; phylum Chordata; class Lepidosauria; order Squamata; family Scincidae; genus Lerista; species Lerista edwardsae. Next base: position 4,550,270 of record JAJKFI010000057.1, on the reverse strand, counting down.
CTGCCTGCAACATCCTCCAGCATGACCGGTTTGGCAGTGGGTCAGTAATGGTGTGGGGTGGCATTTCTTTGGGGGGCTGCACAGCCCTCCATGTGCTCGCCAGAGGTAGCCTGACTGCCATTAGGTACCGAGATGAGATCCTCAGACCCCTTGTGAGACCATATGCTGGCGCGGTTGGCCCTGGGTTCCTCCTAATGCAAGACAATGCTAGACCTCATGTGGCTGGAGTGTGTCAGCAGTTCCTGCAAGATGAAGGCATTGATGCTATGGACTGACCCGCCCGTTCCCCAGACCTGAATCCAATTGAGCACATCTGGGACATCATGTCTCGCTCCATCCACCAGCGCCACATTGCACCACAGACTGTCCAGGAGTTGGCGGATGCTTTAGTCCAGGTCTGGGAGGCGATCCCTCAGGAGACTATCCGCCACCTCATCAGGAGCATGCCCAGGCGTTGTAGGGAGGTCATACAGGCACGTGGAGGCCACACACACTACTGAGCCTCGTTTTGACTTGCTTTATGGACATGACATCGAAGTTGGATCAGCCTGTAGTGTGTTTTTCCACTTCAATTTTGAGTATGACACCAAGCCCAGACCTCCATGGGTTAATAAACGTGATTTCCATTGATGATTGTTGTGTGATTTTGTTGTCAGCACATTCAACTATGTCAGGAACAAAGTATTTAATAGGAATATTTCGTTCACTCAGATCTCGGATGTGTTGTGTAAGTGTTCCCTTTATTGTTTTGAGCAGCTTAAAATGAATTAGGAAAAAATGAGTAGATTCCAAGGAAACGTACGACTAGCCTCTCATAAACAAGGAACCCAAGAGATATTAACATGCAATAATGTTTAAAATGAGATTTTTTAAAATTTAAAATTCCAGCACAGATAGTTGTTTCAATGATATCTAGCAGATTTTTAAAAGATTATCCTTCCTGCAAGTGGAATTCTGAACTAGAGTACAAACTGTGAAGCTTCTTACAAGTTATTCATCATTTTTTTTATTCACTGACCAAATTGACCCATTAACGAGATATAAAGTTTGCATGAATTGCGCATATAGTTTTTAGTTTTATAATTCCCAGGATAGCCCCTTTTGTTACTATTAGCATGATTTCGCTGTAATTTACGAACACAGTACCATTTTCAGGGGAAAGTTTGTCATATGCATCTTCATAAATATAGTTTCTTCGGATGGTGACATTAATTCCATCCAAAAATGGTCCTTCTCCTTGAACCTCCTGTTTGTCAGCATAGATCAGCCGTTGAAAGATCTTATAAAGTGAGTAGCAGAAGAAGAAAAAGTAATCCCATTTAAGTATGGATTTTCAATATGTCAAGTTCACAACATTTTAACATGCATTCAGAATTATGTTATACAATGATAAAACGCTCAGTGCTTTGTGAAAGTATATAAATATGCAAATTAGCATATGAATCCATTTTTAAAAGTACAGTAACCTTCATTAAGAAACAGACATGTCATATGAATTGAAGTTAAGTTATAATTCTATTCCATACCGCTTATACATCCTTCACCAAAGCTAAACAACACGTTCTCCCTACATTTATCATTGTCCTTTTGGGAAACAATGATTTATTTCTCCCATGAAACTACCTTTCATTTCCTTGATGGTACTAGTACAAACTGATGGGAGCACAATTCTGGGAATTCAGTTTGCTAATTAGCTGAAAGCTGTGGAGCCAACAAAAGAACCTTAGAAAGTCATGCTGCTCGGGGTTTTTTTACACTAAAAAGATGGAACAAAATATCCTTTAAACAACGGACACTCTGTGGTATACTTCAAAGGGCTGATGATTTTCAAAGTTATAACTAAATTATAGACTGAAGCCAAGATGTAAAGAAACGTGTGACCCATTTGCAAGTCCAATAAAGTTTCAGACGTGGATTTCTCGAACACGTCTCCTGCTCCCCACTGCAGCACCACAAATGACTTTTGAAATCCAGGTCAAGAAATCGGCTATGGTCACATATGGGGTAAAATTTTATTTGAGGAATAAAATGGGAATTGCAGTTCACTGAAAAGGCAGGGAGTCTGAGAAGGAAAATGAAGAAAACTAATTCAGTGATCTGCAAACATGTAAGGAATGGCAGTAGGAAATACAATCCCTCAGATGATATACTGAACTTGCAGAACTTCGGTATATACTGAACACTCAATTTTAACAATTCTTCTCTATTAAGGGATTAGCAGTCCAACAAGAAGACAGATACAATCTACCAGGTAGTTTGCCCACCTTCAGAAAGAAAAGGAGAAACAAAACCTTTAATAACAAGCTCCATTTTTTTCCTAGTTTCTCAATAACTGGATACACAGAGCTAATTAGTGTTCATTTCTTGTCCGAGGAGAAGTGGGAGAACTCAGTTTAATATTTCCTAAAAATTACCAGATGGGACGCAAAGAAACTTCTGAACCTACAGAAGACCTACTGAGCGCAGAATCCTAAAGGAGTGTTCCGCTGGCACAGCAGCTGTTGTGCGGGTCTAGTGTGTCACAAACGTGCTGCAAGGCACACTCCTGACGACTCCAGCAGCACTGCCAGAGAGGCCTGCCATCCACCTCCCTGCTGCTGATGCACCCCAGCCCAGGGCTACTACGCAAATTAGAAAATACATTGCTTTACATTTTCCATCAAAAATACAAGAGTTAAAATGATGACTTACCTTCACTCTTTCTTCAAAAGGAACCACAAAAGGCAGTTCGGTCAATATTGCAAGTTGTCGTTCCTCAGACACAGAAAGAGGTGCTGGATCCACGCCCACTTTTAATTGAAAATGAAAAGATTTATCTATCAGATTTTTATCCCACCCTTCTCCCCCTAAGGGGACATATTTTATCATTTATAAAACAACACGTATTTCCAAACTTCTCTGGTTGGTGCAAGTATCACCCCACACAGCGGGTGAGGATTTCAAAGCTTGCTGACTGCAAAACTGATGAAACTGGATCGAAAGGGTCATGTGGGGAGGCCCTGCAGAAGTAGCTAGGGGGTGGCCTCTTCCCACGGGCCGCCACCCACCTGTTATTAAGGAAAAAATGGGTGCTGCTTTTGATACAAAGTAAGGAGCCACAGTTGGGAAAGGAAACTAAGGAAGCCACAGTGAGTATCCAGGAGCATATATGGATACTCGCAATTCTCTGAGTTCTAGCCAAGGCCTCTGGGACCTGCCAGTCATTTAGGCAAGACAAATAGCCTGGGAACTGGGGCAATATTGCACACCTTGGATGCATTTTGATGAGGCCTAATAATCCAGAACAAAAAGGAACAGGTTTTTCAATATCCCAATATATTACAGCAAGAAACTTATAGATACAAGCAGCGTCTATGGAAGCATAGTAAAATTCTGGGAAACGTTGGTGTGCAGGACGTGGGTACCAAAGAAGAGACAATGCTCAGGAGTGGCAATTCTTCTGCATCTCTTTATATTACAGGGTGGCAACAGCTGGCCAGCCTTCTGCAGACATCACCAACAGTAACGGATGCTATACTTTTAAGCTCCAAAAGTTATTTTTAACTAGAGCTATTTAAAGTGCTTACTGAGAACAATGCAAATGGAGCTGAGAAACTTTTGGCAAATGCCAATGTTATTAGCCCACGGAATTTGTGAAAGAGAGCTTGGTTAACTTTCAGTAAACACTTTTAATTACAGTCAATGCACACTATCTATTAAGCTAAGGGTTAAAAGCTTCTTAAACAGAAAGTGCATGTACAGCAAAGGTAAACCACTATCTAACTTCGACAGTTCAATTATTCTGGTCAATTAGTCAATTTTATCTACATTGCCCCATCAACGTTTCCATCTTTAAAGAGAAATATGGGACGGAGTCATCAATATACAGGACATTTAGAACTCAAGAGCTTGCCATTTAAGTAAATGAAAAAGCACAAATAAACATGGTCATATGTGATTCAGTAGCTCTTTCACACTAATTGGTTTGAGCCCATATTGAGTCAAGTGGGATTAAACAAATCATAAGCACACTGTTATGTGCCTGTCTTCACACAATCATGTTGATCACATCTTTTTTCATTTCAAGGGCATTCACCAAGGGGGAGAGAGTGACAGTCTCTGGAAAATGAAGCTTTTATTTCACTAAGGAAGGGAAGTGACACGCAGTGCTGGTGAGACTGATTTTGGATATAAACCAATTGCATGCACACATAAGACAATAACTTCAAAGGATACTCTTCCCAAGTCTTGAAATCTGTGTGATAGACTTTGCTAGGGTGATCTAAAGCCGTGGGTGGGTAGGAATTCCCTGATACTGCCTATGGTTCTGGGAGTCATGGCATATTGTAGGATTGTATTCCTTGCCAATTGTTATGCTACAAGCAGTTGAAGGATAGTGCAAAAATGGTCCTGTCATTGGCAGGATCCCTTATTTGTGTGCGCTGATTTTTAATCTGTCGAATCCCAGAGTTTTGGGTAGGTAACACACACGAAGGGCAATTCTATGCATGTTTGTCCAATGGGACTTACTCCCTAGTAAAACAGAGAGATTAAATAACTAGAAGCATTAACAAAACACCAGATGCCAGTCCAAACACAAAGGTTAAGCAACAGTTCTGAAAGAGGCTCAGCTCCAGAGTTGTATGGCAGCCAAGGGGTACCCCTTTTGCAGAAGGCAATGCTGTAACTTGGCACACAAGCACGCTCAGTTCATCAAGGAGAGCAAAAGGTACATGAGGCCCAGACCACACACATATCTTGACAAGGGCAGTTTTTGATCTGTAGATTGGGAGTACTGAATCTGCTAAAACTCCCAATTCCCATCCTCAGAAGTAATTCCATATGGCAATCAGAATTTTAACAACTTGAAAGCATCACCACCAGAGCACATATTTCTCAAGGTCTAGACTGACAATTCAGAAGCTTTCAGTTCTAGCAACATGCTTTCCATTCATGAACAATCCATGGTGACTTTCGTTCTCAAAGCAATGTGAATATACTGCCTCTTACCATCCAAAGTAGATTGCAATGGACCTATTCTTCCCATCCTTCTCACTCTCCACACATGTCTGGCTGATGGCACATAAAGCTGTGTAACCTAGTAGTAGTTTATTACATCTCATGATTAATGACAGCAAATTAAAAACACTTAAGACTAAATTTTCTCTAGTCATTTAATTGCCACAAATAGGTTTTCTAAGATGATGATACATTAGACTACTACAAAGCAGCATGTTCTAGAAAATATATACCATGCGTTAAAAATAAATACAATTTAAATATTATTCCAAACATGCACAAATATACAGCTCAGGTTTTTTGCTCAGAATTTTATTCATTCTTCTTGGAAGGGCTTAAGGAGACTTTACATCAGCTCCGCTTCACATTACTCTGCTCCTGACCCCAAAATTCGGAAAGAGGCCTCAAAATACAAGAACATGGGGTATAGGGAAATGGGAAAAATATCTTCCTTACTAAGGCCAAATCCTACATAGTAACTTGAGATAAGTCCTCCTGAACTTGCGGAATTTTCTTCAAAAAAAACATGCGTAGGATTGATTGGAAGCACATTCATATAAGTACTTTCATATTATCCTTCGGTAATTGAAAGCAAAGGGGACAAATGTGTAAAAATATGGTGTTTCAAGCCTGGGTTGACATGATCTTTCATTTTCACTAATTTAATTTGTAGTAATTAATGCCAGGATACAGTTTTGGGTTTATTTGTTGTTTTAAATAAGACTGAATTTTAAATGCATGAACACACCTGAGCAGGGTTTTTTTAAGGCTAATAAACCACCTAATTATTACCTTGTCTGCTTTAATGTTTTCCTGTTCCGATAGCCAATGATTTGGCGGACAGAAATTCCGTCTTGTATCTCTAGATTTCAGCATTTTCACTAAGTTAGTGATTACCTAGATGGCAGAAATAGTTCTGTTCAATATAAAAGCATATTATGCAAAAGTCAGACAATTGCACTAAACTATAGAAGAGGACTACAGAGTAATAGTTTTGTACATAAAATTATATGAATACTGCTATTGTGACTCTTGAGTGATGTAATTAAGTAATTGAGAATTTGGCTATAATTCACTACACAGCAGTTTAATACTTAAGATAGCTCTCATGTGGACAGCTGAAATTTCACAACACAATTGGTATATTAGTTAATTTAGTTAAATAAACTAGTTAATTCACTACCTTAGTTTAGAATAGGGAAGTCAATTGTATGAGGATCTACTTAGTACTTACTCATCATGAGAAGCTTAGACATATGCCATTAAAACCAGACAAAAGCAGCCAGAAGCTGAAATAAAATCCTAGGCACTTTAAACTTTTGCCTATTTTATAATAAAACGTATCTTAATATTTGGCCCAACTAATTGGAAAGGCACATGTATCTAGTGTCTCCTATGAGAAGGAAGATATACACACAATTCCTGAAGACTGTTAGAAATAAGGGCAACATTGAATACAAGAGCTGGAGAATGACATAACATTCTATGAGCAGGAGTGTTCTAAGAAGTAGTAACCAATCTGGCAATTGTTTGTGACAGTTAACTGGGCCAGTTTACTGGATCTTAACAGAACTTCAAGAAAGAGGGATGTGTATTGCTGAGATCTCTCAGTAGATAACAACATAAGAGTCCCACTGGATCAGGGAAAAGGCCCATCTAGTCCAGCTTCCTGTACCTCACAGTGGCCCACCAGATGCCTCAAGGGAGCACAAGACAAGTAGATACCTGTCAAGTAGACAAGTAGAATCTCATTGCCACTCCCCTGCATCTGGCTTATGCAAATAGTTCTTTGAAGTTTTCAAACCAAGAGTGATTAACCAACTACTTTATGTTTTAAGTATTTCAAAACTGTTAGAACCTCCGGTCATAATCCAGATGCTTTACCAATAAGCATTTGAGAAACCTATTTGTTTGCTCTTTAACTTCAGCCTCAGTTTTTATTCCTTACTAGCTTTTTGGTACCCGGCGTTGCACGGGTAACAAATGTCATCGGGACTGTCACCAATCAGCTTAGCGACCCCAAAAACTGTGGATTTGACAGTAATGTCGGTCATTTCGGACATTTTGTTTTGCACCCCTTCTTACCCCCCATGCCGAGGGGGGGCCAAACCCAGACTCCAACAGTGTGGGGAGCATCGCCGCTCGTCTTGGCGACTCCAAAAACTACGGATTTGATGCCAATATCAGCCGTTTTCTACCATTTTCATGTGGGGGCCCCTGAGAACCCCCACCCCTGGAGTCGCCAGGGGGGTCATGCCCCCGCAGTGTTTGTCGCCAGGCCGTAACACGTACGCGTGCCGAGCTTGGTGGCAATCGCTCCAGGCGTTGCAGCAGTTAAGTGTGGATGTTTTGTTTCGCACCCCTTCTCACCCCCCCCCATGCCGCGGGGGGCTGAACCAGGACTCAAACAGCATCAGGAGTGTCGCCGTTTGTCCCGGTGACCCCGGAAACTACGGATTTGACACCTATTTCAGCCGTTTTCACACGGGGGCCCCTGTGCGCCCGCATCCCTGGGGGTGCTGGGGGGGGCCTTACCCCCTCAGGCTTTGTCGCCAGGCCGCAAGGCATGCACGTGCCAAGTTTGGTGCGCGTCGCTTCAGGCGTTCCAGCAGGGCATGGTGGACATTTTGTTTCGCACCCCTTCTCGCCCCCCACACTCCAACGGCGTCGGGAGTGTTGCCGCTCATCCCGGCAACCCTGGAAACTACAGATTCGACACCAATTTTGGCCACTTTCAACCGTTTTCACGCGGGGGGCCCCGTGTACCCCCACCCCCAGGGGTGCTAGGGGGCGTGACCCCCCGCAGTGTTTGTCACCAGGCCACAGGGCATACGCTTGCCGAGTCTGGTGCGCGTTGCTCCAGGCGTTGAGGAGCCTATGCGGAATATACGTACACACATACATATGTTCTTGAGAGAGAGAGAGAGAGAGAGAGAGAGAGAGAGAGATGAGCATCACATTGTCACAGTGCGGGAATACTGTGAGAAGGCCAGCTGACAAAAGAACAGAGTCCAACCTTGAGGACCTGTCCAGAATGGACTGACGATCACCTGCTGAAGCTCGATGTCACATGGCGAGAGGAGAGAACCACACTGTGAGGATTTGGAGAATAGCAGAAAACTGTATATTTGTAAAAACACCATTGAAAAATGGTGGTTTACACTACCCTGCCCATGTAAGCTGCCTTGGGCATTTGCTTCGGCATGCGAAAGGTGGGGTATAAATTCTTCAAAATAAATAAAAATAAAAATAAAAATTGTCTTAGTAGCAGCCTGGTGGCAGAAAGTTATTTTGAATCTGAAGAGGAACTTTTCTTCTATTTGCTGCTGTGCTCTGCTTAACAACCACTCCAACAAAGGCAAGGTTTCAATAAGGAAGTGACCACTGCTCCATTAATGGCTTACTTTGGAGCTGGAGAAAAATTGCACTGGGGTGGTGCTATGTGTTACTGGGCCCAAGAACCTTCCACAAAGTCCAAGCATGCTCACAATAGTGCAGGATCACAATTGCAGCTGAAGATTTTTAAGATACAATCTTGTGTAGATTCCAGGGCTAAGTCTGATATAACTCTCCTCCTGAAATTACATCCATTTGGAAAGCACTATGGTAGTAGAATTATGGCTCTATGTAGTACAAGACCACCAATCTGGTTTTCACGTACTGTAATCATTTCAGTGCTAGATGGACAGGGACATTAGTAGGCAGGTGTAAGAAGCAGCAAGAGAACTTAATGGACATTCAAGAGGATTTTCTTTCCGCATGCTGAATTTTAAAAATTTATGACCTAGTTTGTTAAGTGAGGTTTTTACACATTACAAAAAACTACTGAGGGGAAAAAAACCATTAGTAGATCTGCACGATTACTCAGAAATTCTTTCACAACCTTGCCCTTTGTAAAATTCAGTGCAGGTTAGCCAAGTCGGTCACTAAAGCATTGATTCCATTAGGCCCCAACTGCAGACGTCACAAGGAGATATTGCATGAAAACCTTTCACATACCAAGGAAAGTAATTTGAAAGACATTCCAAGAAATTAAGCTAAAGCTGAAATAGCAGCTGCAAAAAGCGAAGATGATGAAGTGCCAAATCCTATCCAATTTCCAGCCCTGATGTAGCTATCCCAATGGGGTGTGTACTGCATTCTGTGAATCCAAGAGATCAGAGATCTCCATAAGACAAGGGGACATTTATTTGCTTACATTTATTCGCTTACATTTGTTCGCTTGGACAGGACTGGGCCCTAACTCTTTACAAACCTGTTCAAACTCAACTACTGTAAAAAAGAGGGATCTTTTTTATTCTAAAAATGAAGCAAGCAATCTGATTTTAAAACTCTGTTCCTTTAAATAAATGTGATGTGGGATTGCGCTTCTGCTGTTCTAATCTCTTGTGCCCCTAAAAGTATTTAGCGCTATATACTGTACACAGGAAACATTAAGGACTCAACTTCCAGTTTTACCAAAAAACAAAACAAAACTGGAAGTTGTGTTTTTTTCTGCTTTAACAGCCATTCTAAGGCCCGCCAAGCCACAGATGCACACTGCAGTGGCAGGCCTCAGAAGAGCCTCCAGAGGTGACAGGAGCACAGCTCCGGTCACCCTTGGAGATTTCAGATCAAGCCAAATCTGTGGATAATTAGGCTCAACCTGTTTGTTGTTGTTCAGTCGCTAAGTCGTGTCCGACTCTTCGCCACCACATGGACCACAGCACGCCAGGCCTCCCTGTCCTCCACTAGCTTCTGGAGTTCACCCAATTTCATGCTCATCGCTTCGGTGACACTCTCTAACCATCTCATCCTCTGCCGCCCCCTCTTCCTTTTGCCTTCCATCTTTCCCAGCATGAGGCTCTTTTCTAAAGAGTCCTCTCTTCTCATGAGGTGGCCAAAGTACTTGAGCTTCAGCTTCAGGATTTGTCCTTCCAGGGAGCAATCAGGTTTGACTTCCTGGAGGATTGACTGATTGGCTCTCCTTGCAGTCCACGGGACTCTCAAGAGTCTTCTCCAACAGCATAATTCGAAAGCATCTATTCTTTGGCGCTCCGCCTTCCTTATGGTCCAGCTCTCACAGCCATACACTGCTATTGGGAAAACCATCGCTTTGACTAGGTGAACCTTGGTTGGCAGGGTGATGTCTCGGCTTTTGATTAAGTTGTCTAGGTTCACCATAGCTTTCCTTCCAAGAAGTAAACGTCTTTTAATTTCAGGGCTGCAGTCACCATCTGCGGTGATCTTGGAGCCCAGGAACATAAAGTCTGTCACTGCTTCCATTTCTTCCCCTTCTATTTGCCAGGAAGTGATGGGAGTGGTTGCCATGATCTTAGTTTTTTTTAATGTTGAGCTTCAAGCCAATTTTGGCACTTTCCTCTTTCACCCTCATCAGAAGGTTCTTTAGGTCTTCCTCACTTTCTGCCATTAGAGTGGTGTCGTCTGCATATCTAAGGTTGTTGAAATTTTATGATACCCTAATATGATACACCTGTTTATGATACCCTAATTTGGGTGCTTGCCTCTGCATGGAAACAAACATATGAGGACTCTTAGGAGTGGGGCCACTTAGGCCCACCATCCCTGTGACTGAGACCCTAGAAGAGTGGTTTTCAAACGTTTTGCACCAGGAACCACTTTTTAGAATGGCAGTCATATCAGGACCTGCCGTAAGTGATGTCATGGCCAGACGTGACATCAAGTAGGAAGTGCCATCATTGTGACAGTCAAATAACACTCCTGGAATGCAAACTGAAATTCCTGGACTGCAGCAATTGCACCACCATGAAACATCCCTCACAGAAAGCAAGATGAAAACAAATTATTATCTAAAAGCACTGAATTAAAAACAAAATTTTAAAAACTGTCACTTGAAAATTCAAATTGTTAACACTCACAAAAGGAATATAGCAAGAGTAAGGCCTGCAACTTTCAAGATGGCTGCTCCCTGCTTTCCACAACCCACCTGACATCAGGTCCCAACCAGTGGTGGGATTCAAATAAATTAACAACCGGTTCTATGACGTCATAGCCGGAGCCAAAAAGAAACCAAAGCCAGCCGAGGTAAGCGAGTGGGTGGGGCCCGGCCATTTAACAACCGGTTCTATAGAACCTGGGCGAACCCCCTGAATCCCACCACTGGTCCCAACCCACAATTTGAGGAACACGGCCCTAGAATGTTTCAGAGCAGCAGCCACAGGAAGAATCTCTGCCTGTGCCACGTATTTGTCGAACAGAAGCATATCATAGGGAAGCTGGGGTTAACATGCACACTTCAGAGGGTGTGTGTGTGTGTGGCTACTGTGCATGTTCAGGAGAAATCTACCACATGTCCATCTCCCCAGGGAGACAAATGCCTCAAATTATTCTTCTGATATATCTTTCTTTCTACAGTTTTCATTATCCAGATTCAACTTCATGCACTGAAATTTTTCCAAATTTTACCAAACAGTACATAAGCATTAAAATAATTTGATGCAAAATTTGATCAATCAATATTTTCTGTGGATTTTAATGCAAGGTATTTCGCTAAATGGATGCATTCTGAATCAGTAAAACAAGATTGCATATTTTTCTACTGTATAAAAGCCAATTCTTGGGACACCTTTCACACCATACAAAGATAATTTACTGGATAATTAAAAGACATGTTAAATTAAAACTGTGCACCTGCATATTAGCTCAATCTGCCCAATGATAAGTTTAGTGATGCATTAGTACAGTATTCAACACAATCAAAACTTTATCAGTCAGTCTCATCACCAGTAATGTCCATAATGTTCATGCTCGTAAGTGAAATGTTGTGAAAAATCAAGCAAAATGGGTGGGATAAAGGCTATTGTAGCCTTGTAGAATGAATAAGCATTCCTTAATTAGCCCATCAGGTTAAGTGCAAGCATTAATGGGCCTTTCCTAAAGTCTAGCATGACATCTTTCTCCAAACATGGCCAAGAAGAAAGTTCCATTAGCAATATTAATACAAGCTTAGTTGATCATTTTCATTCAATTAACTTCTTTCAATTAAATAGATAGCTTGACAAAAGCAGTGATAAAAGACCCGAAGGGACGGCTGATGACTTGAACTGAACATTAGTGTGCGAGAGGTCACTGGTATTAAACGGACTGTAAATCTAGCATTCAATTTGGAAAATGCATTTCTTCTGCTTCCACTCCTTTAATGAGTAATTTTAGCTGACTATCTGTGTTTGCGGCAGAAATTTCATGGCAAGTCAAGCACCGGCTTGATTCCTACTCTACCTTCCTAGTGTTCCTGGGGCGGCGGGAGATCAAGCTTGATAGAATACTGGTAGCTATTTGTAAAGTTCTATCCATCACGCAGCCGAGTGATCTTAGTTCTGAACCAACCCCCTAACATTGGGGCTATTAACAGGCATGTTGTCATTTCAGGACATGGCCAGAGTTGGGTACGTCCAGTGGTGTCATTCAAATGATTTAGGAACAGGAACTCACTTTTGAGTTCAAATTCAAATGTTGGGGGGGGAAAAAAACAAAAACCCGGAAGCAGCCACGGAGCCCGCTAGGATCCGGAACGCCCGTTCTGGTCCATTCCCCCTGAATGACATCACTGGGTACGTCCACACAGCAGTTTCCAGATTCCCTGCTGGGCTTTGCAGCAGATTAACCAGGAGGTGCTCAAGGGTTAGGGTTAGGCCCATAAAAGCACCCAAGAACAAATCAGATGCCTCAGTTCTGGGCCCAGAGGAATGGAATACATGGGTTAGAGGTGGTGATGCTTCCCACTGCTGAAGATGAGGCGGGATGAAGAGCCTCAGGCCTAATCCCACATGGGATTATTTATCTGAAGAATGCATATCCCATATTTCCCTTGCCTAAGCAACTGTCCAAGGCAGCTTACCAAATGTTAGGTTACAAAACCTAAGGCAACACAGTATAATGAAACCGTCAGGCCAGTGCTGGACTCCACGGGAGCCGGGGTTACAGGCAGTGGTGTCATCCAAATGATTTAGGAACAGGTACTCACTTTTGATTGGCACTTGTCGGGGTCTGCCCACCGGAAGTGATGTCATAAACCGGAAGTAATGTCATGATTGTTGCCATGGATGTGATCATGTTTGTAATAACTTCAGCTTGGGGTTAGTGTTGATTTAACTTCCATTGCTTTGCTTTCTAGAAATGTGTATATACATATTTTGCTTCAACTGTTCCCTGGTTAAACAGCAGGGGCCAGCTTCGAGTGGGCGGGGCCAGCTCAACTTCTAGAAACCGGTACTCGCGTAGTGGTGCGTAGTGGGTGCATGACATCACTGGTTACAGGCCCCCTCTGGCCTGGGCAGCTCTTCCTCCTTCCTCCCTCAGAGCATGCAGTTCTCAAGCCCACCCTGGGAAGGTGGCGGGGGGGGGGAGTGTGGCACCAACAGCCCTCTCAGGGCCAGCGCATGTCTCTTAGATTAAGTCTGTCTCAGTAGGATAAACACTAAGAATATATTAGCCCTGATAACATGCTCACTAATAAAACAATTTCTAAGTTTCTGAAACAAGGCAGCCAACCAATGCATGCAATTCGTTTTTGGAAGGCACCAAGCACCAATATCCTACCCACCTGGCCTCTTTTACTTATAACTCACAGCTGCCAAGGGCCTGGAAGCATAGTCGTAAGCTCTAGAGAGGCCTTGGTAATAATCAAATGTGTTTGTTTCCAGTAAGGTAGGATAACGGCCTCTAACTGAACACTAAGGCCTACTTCTGAGTAAAATAAGTGGCGCCATTTTCAAACACCCCTAGTTACAATATATTTGACAATTACTGCCATGGAGCATTAGCTCATAAGGACTAGCACAGCCTCTGAGAGTACGCAAAAACATCTGGAAATCATGACATGCTGAACTGAACCCAAATTACATGCAGCTAAACCCAGCAGCAGTGCCAGGTTGCTGAGGGGCAAAGCTCGCACTAGGCCCCCGCACACCCCAAGCTTACTGCGCCAAACAGAAACAACTCTTCCCACCCTCCCCATTGGTGAAGGGGTGGAATCTCAAATGGGAGGAGGAACAGAAGTCATGCCCAGGGACAGAGGGTGGGAAGGTGCTGCTACTGCCTCTGCCATGTTTTTAGGCTGCAATGGAAGCTGCAGCTTCTCATGCCCTCCCAGTCAGTCAATGTGACGGCCTCTGGAAACACTCCTATGTGCAGAGTGGGTGCCAGGAGCAGGGTGTGCGCGAGCACCATTGCCAACTCACTTCACCTCTGCCACTGCTACTGGGGAACTCAGGGGTCAGCTCAATCCTTTGATGGGAGCAACAGCCAATGCCTGTTCTGTGCTACCATTCCTAGCTGAATCCGAAGATGATGGCTTAAAATAATTTATACATCAATTCTTTGCTGCTCAAGAAAACAACTTTCTGAAAGATACACTCACATGTCTCACCATATTAAGATTCATAACTTCAGAATATCTATTAATACCATATTGACAAACCCACAATCACAAAAGTCCACAAGAATAACTTGGCATAAAATGTCACGTACTCAGTTTAAATACCTATATATTATATTTGTCTTAGAATCAAGTGCTTATTTCATCACTTATGTTTAACATGCATGAAAAGAGAAATTCTGCAATTGCTTTTGATTCATTCTATATACAACAGACACCACATATACCTTAAAGAGCTGAATCCATCGTTTCTGTTCTGTCTGTATACACTGTTGCATTTCTGAACTTGTGGAGACTCCAACACTTCTAAATGCTACAATGTATTCTTCACGGACTTCTGGTTTTGTTTCTGGATATGCCAATTTTATAATACCTAAGCAAGCATCTCGAAGGCAGCGTGATAGTATCACCAGTTCTTCTAATGTAAAAGGCATCATTGATGATTGTCTTTGACCTACAACTACACAAAATACTAATCATCATTAGGAATTTTTATTCTTGCTCTCTTTATTGCAAAATCCAAAAAAAATATGAAGACAATATCTTGGCTCTACATCAATGAGGATGGCCAGTAATGCAACTATGTTTTCTATGAAACTGAAAAATGAATGATTTCCATGAACAATTGGGCTTCTTCTTAAAATCTGCACTCTCCTAGTCTACAAAAGCAATGCAAGTCTAACAAAATCTTCCACTCTGTGTTATTACACTTTGACAGCACATTTCAATTAAGCCAAGCGTGCACAACATGGTCTAGCAAGTCAAATTCCACCCACTTGCCGTGTATGGCAGCGCAGTAAGGCTGCAATCCTATATACACTTTCCTGGGAGTCTGATCCATTGATGACAATGGATCTGAGTAGACAGGCATAGAATTGTGTCTCTTGTTCATGTAGCTTGCTTCAGATTGCTGAAAAATGACTACTGAGTGCTATTTTGGCCTGTCTCCTTCCTTTGGTCACGATCTTAATTTCCAAAAGCTAGTGAATCCGAGCAAGAGGTGTGCTTTTACGCTTGCAAGATTTAATATCTTCCCTTCATCAGTTCTCGCTGGAAGATTTGAAAATATTCCATCTGAACATAGATTTTGTAAATTTTGCCATTTGGAACCCAATACAGTTGCCCACATTTTATGTCATTGTTCTGCTCACAGTAAACTTCACGAACACCTTTTAGAGCCTATTTTATCTAACTTTATTGGTCCCTCTGAAGGACGTGTGGGCTTTCTCCTTTAGGATAGTTCTGAAGTAGTTACCAACTTGGCAGCAGATTTCTTGGTCACTGTTTTAAAAAAAAAGCAGTCACCTATGAATTATTACTTGGGATATGATTGTGAAGACAGGCTCCACGATTATGTTCAAAAAAATTTTATTCTGTGTATTTTATTGCTTTTGAATGCCAATAAAGGTTTATGAAATGAATGAATGATGACTACTGAGTACCAGGTAGGTCCACTGTACATGGCTAATTGTACAAATTGTACTAATTGTGTAAGCTTAACTGAAAGACCTGTTGTATATTGAGGACAAATGTTACTCCTATATTTTTGGAAATATTAAAAACAAACTCTGCAACAAGCTAGTTCAAAATGATGCATAATATTTTTCTTGAATTACAGCTGTAAAAACAGTCCCACTACTAATTATGATACATAAGTTGTGTGTAACCAATACGTCATCAATACATAAGTTGTATGTCATATTCTACATATACAGATTGTTATATTAATAGTAACACTTTGAAGGAAAATGGTAGACAACTTTAATTAAAAAATGCTTACCGTCTATAGGATCACCAAAGAATTCATTATCATGTATCGAAATAAGTGAGTGACTAAACAATGAGCTAAAAAGGTAAAAGATAGGGATGATCCGACTGGAATCTTGTAAAGACATTGGAGAACCACGAGATATCACCTGTAGTAGTGGTACCATAGACCTGAAGAGATTAACAGAAAAAAATGCAGAACTGTCAAATTCAAGCAAATGAAAGAAGGATGGGAAAGAAAGGGCAAAGTTTTTTTTTTCAGAAATATATCAGAAATGTATCTGATATTTCAAAACAAAAGTTATAAAGTGACTTTTAGAATCAACAGCAAATATTTTCTTAACATTTAAAAGGCAGAATGACATTTTATTCTTAGGAGAATTAGGATACAATTGCATCCCCTCATTTGTCATTACCCAAATGCAAAACATAATATTGAATCATGCCTTAAAATGTTAGACACCCTCTTATGAAAAGTCACAGAAAAGACACCACCATACCATAAATACACCATAAATCTTTTAATCAATAATAAGACTATGGAAAAACCAAAATTAGTAACTTTTAACTAGTATGCTCAGGTCTAAACAAGAGAAAACTGAAGTTGCTATACAAAATTCCTGAACTATTTCCAAGAAGAAAAAGGATATAATGGAGTACCAATGTTGCACAATATCTATATACATGAATGCAAGTGACCTTTGAGATTAACAGCTAGAACTGATTAGTATAAAATGTTGTTGAGAAAGATACAAAAATATTTTTTACATATCTAGGTCAAAGTGAGCAAACATGACTAATGGCTAACATACTGCTGAAATTGGCAATGTTGAGGCTTTCATCCCATTAAATAGATCTTAGCTGCTTAATCCGGCAAGTTTTAATCAATTTACAGTATATCCTAGCCATGTTTACTCAGGCATCCAATCAACGAAAATGCAACTTACTAGTGAATCAGCCGGTGACTGTACGTGCACAGTTTATAATGCTTATAGCACTGCTTAAAAATTATTACTTTCCCATTTGCCTAACACAGTGATGGCGAACCTATGACACACGTGTCAAAGGTGAGATGCCATAACGTTTGGGGTAACACACCAGCATTCACAAAAACTGACAAAAACTGAGCTTTTTCTACGCATTTTTCATTTTTGGAATTATTTGATGTTCCTTTATGTAATACATAGTACCACAAATGATTGGACTGTATTTTTGGTTTAAATAAGTCAATATAAAGGATAGTTTCTCTTTTGTTTGGGGGGCGGGGTGACACGCCAACAGAGTCAAGTTTAGCATTTTCTGAAGCTTTGGCACACCAAGCCCAAAAGGCTCCCATTACTGGCCTCATATATTCTCACAATACTATTTCATTTTGTACTTCATTCTACCTTATTCACATTTAGATTTTTTACTAGAAGTACTACATACCCAGTAATAATTTCTGTTGTCATCGAAGAGATTAAAAACCAAAGATGCCTCAGGAACCTGGCATTAAAAGCTAGGCTGTACAAAAGCCTAAAACAGAAAGAAAGTAAGACCATTTTTACTTATTACAACAGATACAATATTATTAAAAGGTAAAACAGCAACAAGTCTGCTTAGCTAAACTATTCTCTCAAGTAAGAAATAATTTATAACACAATGTTTTGATTAAATGTCAGATTTCCTTTTTCCAGTTAAATTTACGCCACCATTTATTACAATGTCCTTCTTAATATGTTCTATAAATACTTAGCAGTAATTTGTATCTCCACCCTGCCCCACTATTTTTTTTTTTGCAGCCCATAAAATCCTTAAGATTTCTAATGATAATGTTTTCAGAAAAGCAAACTAAGATGTAAAATGTTACCGACAAAAATCCAGAATACCCACAGGTCTTCCAATGCCATTACATTTCCAAGGTTATAGCCACCATCACATTTTTAAAAAATTCTGCCTTTTGACAACAATTAAAGTACCCCAACAAAGAACTGGAATTTTCTGAAGAATTGGCACTCCCTTCTGGCTTCTACTATAAATCAGAGTCATGTATCTACGAAATTTATGCACTTCTCTATCTGAAGTAGCTACACATTTGTCATCCTTAACTCTGTACTTCCTTGCATTGCTTAAATTACAACATCATTCTATACGTAAACATCAACACTATCCAGAATTATGCATGTCTAAACAAACAAGTAGCTTAATTTCTTTTTTTCTTTATGCTCGTTTAATGACAATACTATAAAACACTGAACAAGCTCAAAATGGGAAGAAGTATCCAATGGCACCCTGAACTACTGAGGCTGCAAAAGGCATTTCTAGTTTCTGCAATATTATTTTACATCTATAAAGTCAAAGGAGTTTGTAGCTCTGTTCTTCATACAGAGCAGTCATTTTATGAGAATCCTGCAGTTTCTTTAAGCAGGCATCTAATTGTTCAGAAAAAGTACATGTATTTGGCAGATGGGTATTTGGGCAGCCCTGACTTTTAAAAAAAGGTGTCAAATTCTTTCTATACAATGGAGGAGATTAAATGGCCCATTAAGCTTTATTTAGCTGCGGCACTGCTATAAGTTAATTAGTTAAAGGCAAGATTTTCTGTGTAGGTCATAAATTGGGCCCAATTTCCCACTGAGACTGTTTAAGTTAACGAAGAGAATACAATAGAATGAGATGAGCTCATACAATCCAAGAAAGGTCACAACAGAAGGGCAGCATATTTTGACACTCCCTTTAAACTAGAAGGAGCCACAGGTAGAAGATAACAGATGCTAGTGCAATTAAATTAGATTAAATGAGCCATTCAAGTCCATACAATCGTCAGTGACAGTTGCTTTGCTTTTCTCTTTCATTCCCATCCTGGCCACATTGTGAGGGGCAAGAGGCACCTGCGCTTTCTGCAATGCCTCCTCACCCCATGACCACATAGCAAGCTCTCTTCCATCTCCCCAGTGTCACCAGGCACCCCGAAGGTGGCACAAAAAGAGACTGCCACAGGCCGAACTGGTATACAGTATATAAACGCCCTCACCAGTCAAGAGTACCCGCTGACATTCCAGCATATCTGAAAATCTGACAGCACAGAGATCCCAAAAGTGTTGGAGTCAGACTTTTAAGCATTTTACTGTATTAGTGGCTAGGCCAGTAGTAGGAATTATTAATGCAACAGTGACTCACAGGCCAGTATGCTGAGCAAGGACCTGGGAAAGGGCCCCTATGCCATAACCAACTGGTGCTGCAAGATGGCAGCACAGGTAGAAAGGCACCTAGGGCATCACTGCACAGCACACACCTGTGTTGCACCCTGCTCCTCACGCAAGCTGCTTCTGCTTCTACAAGGAGGAGGATGGAACACACACATACAAAATTATGATCACAAAATAATTGTCATGAAGCTATTCACAAAAGGCAGGATTATCTAGCTATACTTCCAGAATAAGAATGATCTGATGTCATGCTTTTCGTTAACTGCTACATACACAGAAGCACAAGTAGAAAGGTTATCCCCTTCTCATGTGTATGCCTGAAACTGCTCAACACACAAAACAGGCAATCTCCACAGTGTGTGGGACTGAATGGAATCTCATGACCTGGAATTACCTGGGACTAATGTGCTCATACCTGCAGAATTGGCACACAGTGGAACAGAGCTTTACGACATCAACTTCTGCTATTATTCAAATAAATACTAGAAGCATGACCTAGTGCTTCTGCTTGGCCAACAGAGTTTTATGCCTGCTGCATTTTGTGCTTTAAATTTGGATCAATGGTCCCAGTCTAGCCCTGACATACAGCAGGTGTGGCACATATCCATGCCCCACATTAGAGAATGGAGGGAGCAGTCACTGCACATATTTCGCTTGTGCAAATCCGAGTAGCCCTATTGGGGAGGCTGCCATGCAAATTCACACAAAAGGACAAAAGGACAGCTCCTTGAAAGAAAGAGAGGCTCTAGTCATGCAATTAATGCTACAGAGACTTCAACTCAGGACCTTTCCTGCACAGTTCACCAATAAACCACTAGAGCAATAGTGCATTTAAATCTTGTAATAATGAAGGCAATAGACAAGTTGCAATAAAGGTAGACATACTAATTCAGGTTCTGCTATGATCTCCAGATCTCACATCCTGCTCTAATGCAATTAGCTGACAAAGAACTAATTACCCTAATCAAATGATCACAGTTTCACTGACATCTTACTTCCTTGAGTGGCTATAAACACCAGAAAGCTAAAGAGATAGCACCAATTAGTTTGCTATGCCAGTGTTTACACAGCAGCTTGAATGAATTACTTTTAAGGCATTCCCAAAATACCAAGAGTACTGTTACTCCTAGTAACTTTTATATGTGATCAAATACATGCAACTGACCAGTTCTGATACATTTAAAATGACAGAGACGTAGGTACACCTCTAATTTCTGACTGCATTTCAACACAAGAGACTTTTCAGTATTTTATAGACACACACATTTAACGATTTAGGCCTCCCAGGGCACAGCCAACAGTAGCGTACGAGCCTTTGCATTGCATAAGGTTCCAGCCCAGGTAGGACTGAGAAAAATGCTGTCGGAAACCCTGCAGAACTGCTGCTTGAAGGAACTGTCAGCAATCCTGGACTAAATGGAGCAATTGTCTGATTCAGCAAGTGGTTTCACATGTTCATCAAGGAAGACCATATAGAAAAGGCTTTGTTTTTTTTTTAACTTTTTGTGAGCAGATGACTAACCCTTGCCTTTGGAACTCCTACCAGCTTCAAAAGCAGTATGCCTTGAAGCATGTGATGTGCCTGCCTGCTATTGGGCTGAAGGAACTACTTGCACAGTCCACAAAATTCCATCATTTAACATTCCTTTGCCACAGTGATGCCAGGTGGCCACAGCAGAAGTAACCACTTGGCAACAAGGGAGGACTTGTCTCCATCACAGGCGTAGTGAATTCCAGCTGCTCAAGAGGGCTTGATCCGCCCCTTCCTCAAGAGGGCTTCAGTAATAATTTTAATCCTAAAGGAATCTTCAAGTGAAGTTATAAATGTATCAGAGAAAATAAAGTGTATTTGACTTTTTATTTCCAGTTACATAAATTAAAACTTCATAGTAGACTTCTAGAATGTCTTAACTATTTAGCAATTCCAAAGGTAGAAATGAAATAATCAGGGGCTACATTCCCCAATTATGATTCAAGGAACTGAAGATCAAATTAGTTATCCAATGCTTAATACAGTCAATCCTCATTATCCGGTAGGGTCAGGTTCCTGGAAATCCTTGAGGATAGCGAATTTGCAGATAACAAATCATTTATCCTATAGGATCAATGGAGTTAGGTGCAAAGGGTACCTTATCTGCCCTCAAAAGAATCCAGCAGAGCCCCACAGGATAGCCTAATTTAAGTAAATTACCCAAAATTAACCTACCCAAAATTAGGTCGTGACCCACTCATGGGCCATGGACCCACAGTTTGGGAACCACTGCACTAATCTTTCGCACTTACCTGACTTTTGGCACCATCATTCGGTGCTGCACCATCAATGTGTGGCAGATGGAGGCCATCAGGGTAAAGACTTCTTCACTAGCCGAGTCCCTCCAAACCATATTCAGAAGAGTGTTTGTCTGCTGCTTTGTATCCAGCTTTGAAAGACACTCTTCAGTTATATACTGGACTGAGATCCTTCCATCTCCCTGTAATGCAACAGAAATATCTGTTTTAAGTCTGTATTTTCATTATGTCCTTTAAAGGCAACGTGCCAAACCCAAAACACTTATTACAAGGTAAAATAATTTGCTGCACCCCTACACATACCTATTCTGCCATTTTAAACTGATTTTAAAATTCTCCAGAACTGACATGGTGCTGATCCCTCTGCCTGCCTGACCAGCTTTCCATTTTCAAGGCAAATAAGTGTCGTCTTTACTGAAAAAAAACTATTCCAGGGTCCCTTCTTATACCCACCGCACTAATTCAATAATATGGAAAGCTGCCATTCAGACAAACCTAAAAATGTTTAGATACCATTTTGCAGCAAGGTATTTCTGAACAGAACATCAGAACATCATTTCCATGGATGTGTTTCAATCATTTAAATATCCTTCAAGTAATGAACTCTTAAGTATGTACAGAAGAGCACGCACACAATAAATGCCTTTAACCACCTATTTAGCCAAATGTAGATGCTGGATTGTGGCTCTGCATGTAGTATGTCTGTAAGGAAAGAAGACCATATATATATACACTACATGGTCTATATAAAAGCTTTTTGTATTTTGAGGTCGTTCAACAGAAATCTCCAGCTTTGTAAAGGGGAGTTTCAGAGGAGACTGCTGCTCCAAAGTAGAGAGCTTCAAAGTTCCTCCATGTATATGCACAGTAGCCACAAGGACCTGTTTGAATCCCAGCCTATAATACCTAAGATTATGTCTTTACAACTCTAAGATTAGCAGACTAGTCTTAATCCACTAAATTCAATTATCTCTCGACTTCAGTACTTTCTAGGCAAGTTTTCCAAGAGCGCAAGCAGTAAGAAATATAATCATAAAGGTGTAACTAGGTTTATAGAGTCAATCTATTGAAACAGACAAAAAGTAGTAGAAGCCAGTTCATAGTTGCTTATCAAAGAACTACTTGGCAGCATGTGCCTCACAGTACTTTATGCTAACAGTAGCTGTAAGAGTTCTTCACTACCTGAAACTGACAAAACAGACTTCTATTTATAAATCCACATAAAGAACACCCAGGCTTTTATATACAACCTCCTTGCTGATCTTTCTGAACAACCATTAACTCTCTGCCCCTATTAGAATTCCATTCTCTTCCACAATAAATCACAGAACATTATGTAGCCACCTGTGTAATGTGTGACTAGACTACAATTGACATGCCTGGCCATATAAAAGCCACTGTAAGCACCTTGCAACAAAACACCTGGGAATAAAGACAGACAGACAAACAGAGAGAGAGAGAGCGAGAGAGAAAGAGAGAGCGAGAGAGAGACAAGAACTTTCATGCTTTCCGATGAATATACACAAACAGGTTATTTCTTCAGGGCCATTTTAATACTTACAGACACAGAAGCCACTGTATTGATTTGTTCATCGTCATCTTCTGAGTCACTGGGTGAGTCTTGACAATCTGCGCCTGACGCAGACACAGGCAACTGAGAAAGAAATGTCTGGAGTACTCGCAAGTACACAAGGAGACCTTCTTCTGAAAGAGATCCTGTACAAAGAAAAATAAAACATTTAAATAGGTCATATAGAACCCTAAAAGCATTACTGGGATCTCATATGAACATAAATCTCTTTTTAAGTGTAGGTCTACTGGCCAACTTGCTATTTCAACTAACATTCAAGGTTCTGCTCATTCTACAATATACACTGCTCTGTCAGTCAGTCAGTCAGTAAAACAATGGTTTTTGTTACACAGCAAGAATTTTCCAGGGACTTAGAGCAGATTACTATCAATTATTGCCCCCCCCCCAGTATAAGTGATCGCTTTTGTGTTGCATTTTTTTTCTGCCAAGCTCCAGGGCGAAGTGAAGAGGTCTTATCTCAAATTGAATGGATACTAATCTGTTCTGAGCCCCTGGAGAATGCCTACCACAGTAAGAGAAGCTGACTGCTAATTAAAGGAACGTTGTTTTTTAAATGGATTTAACAATTTTTGACATCTGTGAGGATTCCTGGAACAGGATCCCTTGTGGATAAAAATACACCATCTGAACAGATTTGACGTATCTTCAGAATCTGCGCTCTTTCCCTCTCTCTCTTTTTTTTTTTTTTTGAGTCTGTTGTTGGCAACATAAATGTTAAAACCCAACGACAATGAATACTGCTCCTGAAAACTATAAATAAAAAATCCCAACGGTTTATAGTAATAGCTCGAATTTCATTATTCCTAAGCATTTTTCAAGTCCTTTTAGTGTTACAATTCAAGTTTTTTCCACAAAAACCTGAGCCAAAAACCTGTGAACTGGCTATTTCCACTGTGATGTTCAAGGCTGAAACCAGAAGGGCCCAGGTCCAAGCCTTCTTCATGCCAGCTCCCTGGGTGACCTTAGGCCATTCACTATTGGCTGAGCATACCAATCAGGGTTCTTGAGATAATAAGGCATCCGGAGGGGGGGGGAGCCCTGGGGAGCCTCCTGCAGGGCTCCTCAGGCCTCGGAATGCATTTACAACACTTCCAGTTGCGATTGGGAAACTGGAAGGGGGTGCAATTGCGTTGTAAGCACAATTGCAAAGGGCTCCCCAGGGCGTGCCCCTCTCCCCCAACACCAGCGCTGCCAGGGGTAAGAAAGAATCAAGCCCCTCTGGCTATGGCAGCAACCCATGTTGGGGATCGCACTACTATCTTTTCCCCAACCCCCACAGCTACTTATGTGGCTCCCAACTCCCTCGGAAGACTTTGGGAGCCACCGCTACAATCAATCAATACTTTAAATGCATTAAGTGTGTTTTTCATACCTAAATGCGTTTCGCCAACTGTTAGAACACAGTAAAAAAGCCAAGGAGCTCTCTCACTTTTTCCTGAACGCCTGCCTTCTGTTAACAATAGTGTATTCAGAAAAAGTTCATAGGGGAAACAGGTCTGCACATCTGCAAGGGCTGGAATGATGAAATGGAATATCTGGTCTGTAAAAGGTGCTGCCAGGAATTCTTCCGTAAAAGCAGCAAAAATCTGTTGCCTGCAGCAAGTAAAGAAAGATGTCTCTTTATGGGAAATGTAAACACAGTTTTTTTCACCAGAACATCCACACCATGATCAAACCTACAGGTCTCAACATATTTTTACCCATCAATTAAATTGTAAAAGTACATTTCATTAGGCCTATATCAGATTACTCCAGTGAACTCCTGCCCTGTTACTATTGTTCGTCTATTTTCCTTTGGTTGAATAAAGTCACAGAAAAGCAGGGACAGGATTTTAAGACTGGAAGGCACTGAGAAAGGGTGGATCTAGTTGTTCTGCAAAGACCTATCTATCTTTAAACTATTAATGCTTCACTATACAAAGCGCAAACTCAATACTAAGCTGATGGTGCACAGGTGCACCACTCAACCCAGGAGTACTGAAAGTTGTGCTGGGCTTACCTGGCATTTTCTGGACAGGAGCTATATTTAAAGTGCAATGGCTTCAGAACATTCTCCAGTAATATTTTTGCGATAGTAACATGAGAGACATCAGAATATTCAATACTTGATGGAAGCTTGTAATTTATTAGCAGATAAAGAGACCTGTAGTATCCTGAAAGAAAAACACAGCTAAAACCATGTGTGTTTCAAGATGTAAAGAAGAACATTAATACATGTCAGCACGTAGACACTAAACACATTAGTACATGTCAGAGGCATGGTTTGTTGTAGCAAAGTCTTGTGGGATAGGCTTTTGTGGGCTGGAGTCCACATGACTTTGATATGTTAACTATAACTGATGTAGGATAAACTTGAAAAAAATATAGGACATGCAAGTTGTTTTTTAATCTAGTTGGGGTCATCCATGAGCCCTGAATGGATGGCGCCCCGACTAACCACCTGAAACTTCAAGAATTCATCGTAACAGGAGGAGAAAGGAAGCCCCTGACTGCTGCAGGGAAGCAGCCTGTGACTACTCGTTTCTTGGGGGCATGGAGTCTGGTGTCAGTTCAGCTGCCAATGGTGACAAGGGACAACACCACAGCTTCCACAAAGGACTGGGGAAGGTTTGCAAGGAGAAAAGAAAAGCCTCATAGATGGCCATTTGTTCCTCACAAGAATGTGTCCTCTGTACTTTATACTACATCAGAGGAAATAATGCCAAAAAGGAGAGATGACCCAAAGAGGGAATAGCTTTTCTACCCAAAAAGGAGCAATTTAAGAGGAGCAAGCCAAAGACAGGAGAAAGAATAGGGTGGTGAGCAACCCGCTCATTAATCAGAGGCATTTGCAGGCAAAAGAAGACCTTTGTATGACTCTTGCCTTTGGGAAGGAGGCTGCGACTGCGTCATGGATCAGGACCATCCAAGCCCTACATTTCCTAAATTCATTTTATTTATGTTACTTAAAGTACTGATTCTTCAAGCACCGATGAGGATTGGTATTTCATGGAACTCAGCCTAATATTCCATAATTTAATGATTTTGAAATTTTCTAGTTGATCAAGGATTTAGCATTTTTAGAACCAAATTCAAGAACTGGAGTGATCCATTTATGGTCCAACAAAACTTTTGAAAACCTTATCAACTGTTAATATGCTTTATATTAGTAACTGTTTTTATTAAAAAGCAGCATGTCCAAAGGCAGAGATCAGTATGTGTCATGCCCATGTAAACTGCAAATTTGGAACCAGCATTTTCTAGCAACTGCCGTTCCCCCCAAACTTGTGGGGCAGGGTGACCTGGACCCTCTGGAGGCAAGGGGAGCTGAGCTCCTTCACTTCTGGGGGGTTTTCAGAGCCCCTCCACTGTTTCCCCAGGCCTCAGATTGCCTTTAAATGTATATAAACTGGTTCTGGTTTTGCCAAAAAAAACCCAGAAGTGACATATTTTGGCTTGTATTGCTCATTCTGAGGCTCACGAAGGCCAAGGGTGGATGCTCCTGTCCAGTCGGGTTTGGAGGATGGATCTGGCCTGAACAACTGCAGGGGGGGGGGACATTCTACAAGGGAACCCCCTACAGATAATATTGTCCTGCCTGTATTATTGTAAAGGTAAAATGCCACCAAGAAACATATCCAACAGTAGTTACATTATCATAACGCAATGTTATTCTGAAAATCAATTGCACTAACCTGTTTGAATCACATAGTGCAAGATTTGTTCAATTATTGATGCCACATAGTTAGCATCTTGTAAAACAGGCAAATAGGTATTCTCAGATGAAAATACTTCAAGCATCCTCATAGGAAGTGCAACATTCAGACTGTCATCATTGCAGTTCTGCAGCAATCTGCAATTGAAAAACCTGCTGTTATGCCAATAGTAGAGGTTTTCTCTCCTACTGGTGAAAGAAAGACCAACAAACAACAAAAAGAGCTCACAGATTCCAGAATTGTGAAGAAAGCGTAAACTGAATGTAAGTGGTCACGGGCTAGGGATGCCCTGGTGAAGTGGGGGCGCTTATAGCTCCCACCAGGAATGCATCAATGCCAGATACGGAAGGTTTACGGCTGCGCTCAGACTGGCGGCTGAGGCTGGCTGTCATGTTGGCCGTTTAACATATTTAATACAGACGAGCCATCTTAAAAGAACAAGTCAAACTGTAGGTATTTGGTTTATTTGGCCATATAATAAGGTTTTTTTTACCTGCAACACAGGCCCAACAGTCTTTTTATCTGGAATATGCATGTAAGTTTGTCGGGACCATCGAGTTGCTTCACAAACTGAGAATTTTGTTTAATCAAGTTCTGGCATATCCATATCTGAAAGAAAAAAGCCATTCACAAATTAAGGAAATACTGAAAATACTCTTAAAAAGTCATGTTGATGCTTTCTGCGATGAACTTAATGCTAAACTTTATATCACAGCGCAAATAAAGTGCAAACAAAAGTACTGTTTTCTCTCCTTCCCTCCCAACACCTATGAAGTGCTTATGAAGATCAATCAATCAACCAACACGTACTTATATACCTCTTTTCAACATGAAATTCACAAAGCGGTTTACAGGCAAATAGTAATAATGAGGTTAAATGACTCCCTGTCCCAAAGGGCTCACAATCACTTTGTAATAAGCACAGTTATCAGCAGGAAAAGACTTACGGAAATAACTTTCAAAAACTAAAATGAGATTTTTAAAATAAATCAGAAGGCAATTCACCATCTTCAGGAGACATGGTGGTGCATGTATGCAGACAAAGTATGCACAAACTTGCAGAGACACCAAGAAAGCCTTCCTAGCCTACTCCAAACACATCTATGAACAAGTCTTAGCTGCACGCTTTGCGTTGAGTTGAAAAGACTTCTGAATATATCCTGATGCTGAAAAAATCCAATACTCCAGCAACTGGAGCAGCAGGATTGTGCGTGCGCACACACACCCTCAGAGAGAAGCAGCCAGCTCAGCCGGAGGAAGGCAGGAGCAGGGTTCAATTCCCCATCCTCTGCCAGTACTGTTTCCCCCACCTTGGCAGCTGAAAGAGTGCTTCTTCCCTGGCCGCACGGATGGGCCAATCCTTTTCAAGTTATAATGCTCTTGGTTTTTCGTGCAATGTTCAACCATCAGCTACTCAGGAGAAGCAGCGAGTCATTTTATGAGCACTGCCGGAAGGATTTATTTGACAAGCTTTTCATTTGGACAATGCCAGTTTCTTGAAGGTTACTTGGGGAATCGTAATCATTTCTTCATCCCTCTCTTCTACTTATGATGCCATTCTGGCCAAGTACGTGTGCCTTACAGTTGTATAGTCAATTGATATTATGAAAGCTGAGTATTCATAAGAAGGTGTAAGAAGTACTTTTATTTAAACAAGCCTTCAGTTGTTGACAGGCTGGCTGGCATTTTACATTCTTCATCTTTACATTTTAAATTTTATCAAATTGTGGGATCCACGGGGCTTGCTTGTTTTAAATTTTAACTGTTTTAATGTTGTTTTTAACATTGTTTTAATTGTTAAGCATTGTGGTTTCAATGTGTTGGTTTTAATGTTGTACACAGGATGACTTTTCTCTCAGCAGCGTTCTCTGGTGCCTCACAGGAAGCCCCTAACCTGGAGAGTAGTTCATGGTGGTGCTGCTGCCAGAAGGGGAGCTTATGCAAATGAAGGCCGTATTACACATGTCTTGATCCAACCCCATGACCCAAAGCAGTGGCTCCCAACTTCGGGGTCATGATCTCCCAGGGAAACCAGAACCAGTTTATTCCCCCCCTACGGGGAGCTGCCTCAGCAGTGATGGCACCTCAGTGATCACAGTGCTGGCAGGACAAACGAGTTTTTACACTACCTGAGGGGGAAGCGCCAGCCAGCCAGAGGGTGCAGCGAGCCCACAGTCCCCTCTGTGGGCCTCTTTGCTGCGCAAAACAGCTCCTGCTGCAATCACGACCCACTTCTAGTTTCACTATACAACCCGGACGTGGATCGCAATTGCAGAAGGAAACTGTTCTGAGCAGTGGGGAGGCCCACGGACAGAACTACAGGCTCCCTGCACTCTCCAGATGGCAGGCACTTCCCCTAGGGTAGTGGCACTGCAAACCCCTAGGGTAGTGGCACTTCCCCTTTTGCCCCAGTGGCACTGCAATCGCTGAGGTGCTGTTGACACAGATCCTCCCCCCCCCCCCCCCCCAGCTGAGAGTTACAGTGCCTCCTACCTTTGAGTAAAGGCTGGAAACCGCTGATCTAGCGCATGGGGCTGCAAACACCGGCCTACAGGCCAGATGCAGTGTAACAAAAAACGCTCCTTGAGTGCCGTGCAATGGTGGCAAAGCCTCCGCTCCCAATCGCTGCGGATCCTTATGCCCCGCAAGTACTTCAGCAGAGAAACTGGGACACAGAGGCTTCTAGGGCGATCAGCAGCAGAAGTAGCTGCCCAGCACTAGTTCCTGCAGCGATCAGGGCAAAAATACAAGGCTGCAGTGCAGAATGGTAAGGCTGCATTATCGCCACACTGTGTCTTGAGGGACTTTTTTAGTTACATTAAAGCCGGAGTTTGGAGACACCTGATCTACAGAACAAACAGGAAACCACTCATATATGTGATAACTAAAGCAATTCAAAATTACTAAAAAATCAAGTCCCTGAAAAGAATCTCCTTAACAAGGCTCAGTATAGTACTTACCAAACGCTTAGAATCCTCATTATGTCTGTAGAAAAACAGAAGCTGACGAACTAAAAGGGTCAGATTTGCTCCACTGGCATTGGAGAAACTTCCTCCAGATTGTGCTAAGTTAGCATAGTGATCAAATTCACTCCTCTGAAGAGAATACTAAAATTCAAGAATAAATTAAAGCTAGTGAAATGTAGAACAGTGTAACATTAGGTATATAATCAACTGAAACAGCAACCTTACTTGAACAGGGACATAATCAACTGACGTGTGAGCTGAAAGGTAATTGTATGCATGCTTGCTCAGAAGTAAGGCCCATCTGGTCCAGCTTCCTATATCTCACAGTGGCCCACCTCTGTGGCCCAATATCTCTGGTATTCTGAGGTAAAGTTCTGAGGTAAATAAGAGGTAAATAAAACAGAATTTTACCTCAGAATACCAGATGCAGGAAGTGGCAACAGGATGCAAGCATCTTGTTGTCTTGTGTGCTCCCTGAGGAATCTGGTGGGCCACTGTGAGTTATAGGAAGCTGGACCAGATGGGCCTTTGGCCTGATCCAGCAAGGGTCTTCTTATGTATCTTCACACACAGATGCCCTTTTGACCTCCACCACTATATTTTATTTTCTATTCATCTTTTGCTGGAAATATATATTATTGTGTTGTTACCAGACACAAGTCTTTGCAACAGGGTGGGTTACTAGCTGAATGCAAAAACTCTAAGTGTTTAGAAAAGTCAAAATTATGCCAAAATACCTACTTGGTACTTTCTGTCCCTGTAGCCCCTTACATAGGACTGGATGGTTATTGCATTCTTCAGCCTTCTTCTTTCTTCCTAAGGAGATGAGACAACGGTCAATATAAAATATGCTACGTTGTAGACAACTGTAAGAATAATTTACTGAGAACGCACTTTGAATGCAATGATTGCCCAACCTGCCTTTAGTGAATCTGTGCATTATTATTATTATTATTATTATTATTATTATTATTATTATTTATTGCCATTGTATTACACAATACAATGAAATTCGTTGACATCAGCATCATAGTGCAACGCCAGTGATGGGACTTGTGGCAGAGAAGGGTTGTCATAGCTCAAGTTTTTGTACCTACATTGCATGACGTAATAATCACACTTGAAGCAGAGCTAAGGCCAAGTAGGGTTGAGTCTGACCTAGTTGAAGGACAGTTCACCTACATCTGCCCTGAGAACCCGTGCATGCACGCACGCACGCACACACGCACACAAAGAAATCATGCTGTAGATGGCGTCATGTGGTAATGGCATCTGGCCTGGATGCCTTTAAAAGGGGATTGAACATATTTCAAGAAGAAAAGTTCATCACAAAAGCCATGGTTACAAGCCATGATGAATACGTGCAATCTCCTGCATATAAAAGTAAGCTATTCCAGATACACAGTGCATTGAGCTTGCATAACCACCATGCGTGATCACAAACATCCCTGCAAATACTGATACTGCATTTACCGCTTTAGCAGGGGAGCCAAGTGTTTGAATCTACCCTTAAACTGGTTCTTTTGCTATTCAGAGCCAGGGCCATGTACACATTGGGCCTCTGAGTTATGGACGACCACGTCAGCACTTTCACTCAGGCACCATCCGTCCAGCTGTAATAGAGCTGAGCCAGCAAGAGCCAGCCACAGGTTCCGACTTCTGGGCAGACCTTCGGGACAGAACCGTGACAGGACTTGGGAATTTAAGTTTACAATATTACAATTTTAGGGAAACGTAAGTATCAGCAAAACAGAAATTTAGTGTACGGTAACATCATTTTAAGCTTCAAAAATTCAGCACTTAAAAACAGTAAGATGTCAGGCTATTCCACCTGTTAACAATGTGCACCACCAGATTTTCAGTTCATGGTTAACTCCAATAAGGTGAGTTTTTCATTTTTATCATACTAATGTCAATTGGCAGCTACTATCTTAGAGGATTTTTACAGCTCTACTGATATAATACCTCTCGTTTCCGTCTTTCCTCCTGTGTACGATGCAGCAAAGATGCCTTCTCCTCCTAGAAAAGAGTAAGCATGGTATGCTGTTTCCGACTGAACAAGCATGTTTGAAACTTCAAAAAATGAAAGGTACAATATTTTTTATTTGAAAAGAACATATTCGGCTATGTGAATTAAGTATTAAACAACCTGCTACTTGGGGGGGGAGAACCGCTGCCCAATCACCATTTTAGCTACAGGAGCTTGAGTGGCTGGCAAAGTGAGATTTTTTTTAAGGTGCGTACCAATGCTAAAAGTTTGAAAACCACTGGATATTATTTGACATATCCAATTACTCCAGATTAACGAATTTGAGTATCGATGAATAAGGAAGAAAAACATCAGCTGGACAGACATTATATTTTCCAACCTCCTGAAATACAAACCTCAAAAACACACCAAAAATCATGACTGTTCGGTATACCCATTTGTTTTGATGAACTATTCACATGACCATTCACTAAAATTTGTGCATGTGGTGACAAAAATCTCTTTGCATAATGCCACTCTATGTTGAAGCATTTTACCTTCATGCTTAGAGTAGCCTTTTCTCAATAAAACTGTTCAAAAAGCCATCTTCTCCAAGTGTCAGAGGAGGTTTCGGAGGAGTGGTGTATGGGAAACTATTTGATAGACGCAGGCACCAAGATGGAATACATTTAAGGTATTATGCTGCAGCTAATATAGTGTGAAGAACTGATTGCCACAAGATATGGAAAAGCCCACTAGCTTAAATGGCTTTAAAAGGGGATTTGACAAATCCATGGAGGACCGTTTTATCAGTGGCTACTAGTCACTGCGCACTAGTGACTAGTCAGGTTCAACTGCGGTATGCTTCTGAAAATCAGTAGCAGGACAGCAATGATAGGAGAGATGTATACCTTCTCTGCAGACTTCCCACAGACAGACAGGGATCTACTATGGGAAACCAAATACTGAACTAAATGGGCTTTGGGCCAGATTCAGCATGGCTTTTCCTATTAAGATCAACAGGGGAGACTCTGTTT